>MU740716.1:0-24379 GCA_026770625.1 Nicotiana glauca
AGATCTAGGTTCAAGGAGATCAAACAAAGTCATTAATGACGGCTCAACATTGTCAAACAAAAATTTTGGTCCATTTTTCGTGATGAGACAATGTTCAGTACCAAGGATAAAGCATTAAGGCTTTTTAATGATTTCTAAATTTGATACGTGGTATATCAAATAGTATATCTACAGGATGACACATTTAGGAATCACCTATGTAAGTGTGAAGTGTTAGCCACTTTAAGGAGAATTCTGCAAGGCCAATTCTCTACGCACTTATGAAACCAGGCGGTGTTCATGGCTGAAACGAACACAACAATGAGAATCAAAGACGGTTAAGGGTTGATTGTGTGACTTATAGTTGTCTAAGTATACACTAAATTTCTACGGTTCAAAGATATCAAATCTACCGATTGACCGAGTATATCCGACATAAGTTCACTACGGTAAGTTCAAAGGGAAACCTACTTATCTAGATACAATTAATCCTTGTTTGCGAATCACACAAGTTTTTCATGCATACTTCCGTGATATAGCCATTCCCCATTCATGTGGGGATTGTTGAATTTTTGTTTAAGATGAAATAGTCTTAAAATAAGAGTGAATGGGAAATGGGATTGGATTTGGATTTGGTCAAATGATAGATCGATTGATTAATTTTTTGGACCAAATTTATTTGTTAATAGTGAATATTAACGTGATATAATATGTATTTGTAACGGATGTTTTCCAATTCGCATATTGTGTTGCACCAACAAGCAACAAGCTGCCTAGTACACCTCCCACCATGACCAAGTGCTCCTCCCACCAAGCAAGTGTTCATTCCACAATGTAAGTGCTTCCTCCATGATAGCCTAGCGCTTGTTCCACCATGGAGGGGGTAGATTTCTCTCAAATGACTTCTATAAATAGAGCAGCAGTTGGAGAGAAAGAGACACACTGAAAAAAATACTTGATATACACTCTATATACATTTGATATACACTCGATATACACTCTGTATACACTCGATATACACTGGAAAAACGAGTTGCAATCTGATGTCCTCTTCAGTAAGAATTCAATATCGGCTATACATTGCATTCCTCCCTCTCAGAATTTTCATTCGCCTTCTGAGTTGTCCTCTTTTATTCTGCATTGTTTTTAACTACAAACAAAGCATCCGTAAGTGTGATTTGCTGCCGAACTTTGTGTTCGCTGAAACACTGGGGTTTGAAGTACCGCTACACCAGTATGTAATTCCTTCTATCCTGGGAGGAAATAATCCATAACCTTGGGTACTAGGAGGGGATTAAATTCCTTAAGGAAATACTGTGAATTCAGTGGGCTCGAATTAATTACTGCTTTATTTATATTTACGTTTATACGCTAACATTTTATTTTTCAGAATTATTATTTACAAATACAGGATAATAACCAAGGAACCAACATAACCGAGGAACCAACATATGTCAATTCTTATTATATGCCATATTCATGAATGTCTCACCCTGTTTGTTATACAAGTCGTACCACTAAACCGTGACTTCTTAAAATAATAACTAACTCGATCTTAGTCTCTTTTGCTACTAATTTTATAGTGTAAGGAAAATCTAACTGTATATTAGTGGTCATTGAGTTATTAAATCATGTATTATGGTTCTATTACATTTTGCAATGAATAATTCCTTAATGGTAGTTTGATTGGGGGAAGAGTTGTTCGAATTTATGTGTAGAACTATAATTAAAGTCAAACGTTGCTACTACAATATGAGTTTTTCATGTCGACAATTATAATAAGGAAAACTAACACAAATGTCCCAAATAAATCTTTAACTTACCAACCTCTAGCCATTAGTCATAAACTTACCAAAATTAGCCAACAAAAATTAAAAAACCAAATAATAGGGTTCTTTCTCTCAAAGAATTACATGCAAAAATTACCTTCCATATTTTTAAGCGTGATTAGCAACATTACATATAAGATGGAAAGGAAATTTCATGGACGGGATAGCAAATAAGGTGATGAAATACAAAAATTTATACAATATTCCAAAAATCTAAACAAAAAAGAAACTTTTTCAATGGGTATATTTGGAATTCATTGAAAATATATAGATAAGTCAATATACAAAATTTGAGAAAGATTGAAGGTAATTTGGACTAGTTTTGTATCAAAATTCATAATTAAATCGAGTATAAAAAGTCTTCTGCGACACATGTATCACGCATGTATCTCACACACAGGTATACATGAATATATATGTGATATACAATTGATACAAATATGATACACAGTGTGATGCACATACCATTTTTTTTCATGTTCAGCTTTTACTTCGAATTTTCAAATCAAACCACCTCAAAACTTCACCAAATCATCCCAAAACTGAGATTCAAGCTCCTTAAGTTGTGCCCAATCTATTCTAATAACACCCATTCAAAATAAAGTAAAAATTTGATATTTGTTTGCTACAAATAGCTAATTGGCTAATTTGGCTAATACAACAACAACAACTACCCAGTGTATTCCCACAAAGTGGGGTCTGGGGAGGGTAATACGTACACAGGCCTTACCCCTACCCGAAGGGCAGAGAGGCTGTTTCTAATCGACCCTCGGCTCAGGAGAAAGGGAAGAGAAAGAGGAGGAGAAAGAAAAGGAAAAATAAAATAGCATTAGTGACTCCAGCAGAAATCGCATAAACAGTTAGCTACCCATAAAATCATAAATTGAAAGGCATGCAGTAACATCTAACAGTAACTACCATAGGGAGCACGATACAAAACGCAAGACATCTATAGAGGGCCCTACCAAACCCCACCTAGCCCCAGGAAAGAAGTACGAAAAGCTCTAGAAACCCCTATCCTACAACCCTAATACTAGACCTCCAGACTTTCCTATCAAGGGCCATGTCCTCGGAAATCCGCATTATTGCCATGTCCTGCCTAATCACCTCTTCCCAATACTTCTTAGGCCTCCCTCTGCCTCGCCTCGTGCCAACCACCGCCAGCCGCTCACAACTCCTCACCGGGGCATCAGGGCTTCTCCTCCGCACATGCTCGAACCACCTGAGCCTCGCTTCCCGCATCTTCTCATCCACTGGGGCCACCCTCACCTTCTCCCCTAATTTGGCTAATATTAGTAATATTTTATCAATTGACCAATTTTTGTAATGAACTACTTATAAATGAACATAGCTGGTAATTTCCCTTATAATAATTCCTTTTGGTAAATACTTGAATCTAGAGCTCTTGTAAGGTTGTGACACGAGTACATTTTGATATTCAGTCTTTCAAATTTTATTTTAAGATAAAAAAGGAATGTTTATACGTGGGGCCTGTTTGGTCATAAAAATGGTTCACTCTTTTTTGGAAATTTTTTATTTTATCTAAAATTAGAGTTTGGTCATGAAATTTTCAAATTTGACTTGAAGTTGAATTTCGGAATTTGAAAAACTCTCAAAAGTTATTTTTTAAAATTTTCACTTTAAATCACTCATAAAAATTCAAAAACAACTCCAAATTTTATTCATATCCAAATATAACTCTAATTTTCAAATGCTATTTCACTTGAAAAAATTTACTTTTTCATAATTTCACAATCCCACGTACTTACGGGAGAAATTTAAAAATAGCCAAATTTACAACTGGTCATTCAAAAATAGCTCAGTTTCAAAAGTAATCAAAATTTAGCCATTTTTCATGTAAAGATAAATCTGAACGAAAACACTATTCAGAATCCGAAAAATACATCCGCATATTATACGGGAGTTTCAGCATAAGTATGCTTGAACTCCCGCATATTATACGGGAGTTCCAGGATAACTATGCTGGAACTCCCGCATAATATACTAGAGTTCTAGCAAGTATAAATGTCCAATATAATATATTGGAGTTTTAAGCATCGGTGCTCCAGTCTCCCGTATATTATACAGGAGTCAGCAAAGTATACTGATCTAGCATAATATGCTGGAGTTTGTACACAAATGCACCGAACTCCTGTATATTATACGGGATCGGTCTCTGTTGCAGCAAAATAGTAGCTATTTTTCATTGACTTGATAAACGCTGGCTATTTTTGATTGACCAGTGCAAAAACTGGCTATACCATGCTATTTTGACATTGTTACTCCTACAAAAAAAAATGTACGTGGCAAGGTATCATATGGAGTAGTATGCAGTGGCCTAAATAGGATTTTGCACAATTAGTAGTTAAATTAAGGTTTTACTTTCTACCCTTTGTTTATTAGTTGTATCGATCTATTGTATATACACATTCAATATTATTTTAAAAAGAAAGTATTCCAGCCCTTGTCAATAGGCTTAACAGCCCAATCGAAAATAGCTTACGTTTGAAGTCCTTACATAGTTTTTCTCAGATTGTATATAACTTAAAAGAAAATTTTCAACCTTCAGTCCACTATTAAAGACACACTTTTAAGGTTTCTTCATTCCCAGAACACTTTGTACTCTCCACCCGCCTCTCTTTGCTTTCTCCTTTCTCTTCTCACATTCACATAGATCTGATTTATAGATCTCAAATTTAATTTGAAGCATTTTCTCTACTAAGTTGCTTATCTTCCTAAATATTTATAGATCTCAAATATTTGAATCTCGATTGATGAGTGCCCAAATTTAAAATTGAAATTTTGTTGCATCCATAACAAAAGCTCCATTGAAGGAGCTTTGAAGCTCTAAGTTTAACTCATATTTGAACTATCTAACTCTAAAGTGATTATGTTAAGTTAAAAATTAGGCAAAATACCTTAAATCACGCCTAAACTTGGCTCAGATTATTAGTATCCTCCCCGAACTATGCCCGGTCTTAATTACCCCCTTCAACTTGGCCTTTTGAGAGTCATTACCCCCCTAGACGCTGATGTGGCAAAAAGTGTGGGTGCACTCGCTTGCCACGTGGATTTTTCTGTCTATGTGGCATTTTTTTTTAAATAATTTTTTTTTTACCTTTTTAAGAATATTATTTTTTTAGATAATTTTTTTCGAATAAAATTTATAATAAAACTTGGATATACCTACATTATTTAGGCTAAATATTTTTATTTGGCCAAAACTAATAAAATTTTAGTTAAACTTTTGTTGAATTTGACCTAACAATAAAGATTTATACAATTTAAATAAATAGTCAAAGCATCTAAAAAGTTATAAAAAATACATAGTTGAAATAAATAGTCATTGCATCAAAAGAAGAAATAAAAAGAGTGTATAATTGCAAGAAATTTCAAGTGCAATTGTACATTCCTTTTATTTCTTCTTTTGATGCAATGACTATTTATTTCAACTATGTATTTTTACTTTTTTAGGAAAAATCTGTGAAAAAAAAAATATTAGAGCACCGTAATTTAGAGTTATACAAAAAAATTATACCCAAAATAGTTAATTTCAAACAATGTATTTTTTATAACTTTTTAGATGCCTTGAATATTTATTTCAATTGTATAAATCATTATTTTTAGCTTACATTCAATAAAAGATTAACTAAAATTTTATTATTTTTGGCCAAATAAAAATAGTTAGCCTAAATAATGTAGTTCTATCCAAGTTTTATTATAAATTGTATTCAAAAAATTTTATCTAAAAAGTAATATTCATAAAAAGGTAAAAAAAATATTTTATTTTTCAAACAAAATGCCACATAGACAGAAAAATCCACGTGGCAGGTGAGTGCACCCACACTTTTTGTCACATCAGCATCTAGGGGGTTAATGACTCTCAAAAGGCCAAGTTCGGGGGNTTATAATTTGAGTCAAGTTTAGGGGTGGTTTAAGGTATTATGCCTAAAAATTATTACAAAAGCTTGTAATAATATGGATCTTAAGTGTTGGATTGATTGTGTTTGATTACCGTTGGTTTTGGGAACCATACTAGTTGAAGAAGGAAGTTGAAGATAAAATTCAGTTTTGTATAAACCGTTATACATCATTATACAATATTATACAATATTATACAAAATTATAATAAGGGTATAATATTGTATAATATTGTATATTGGGTGTGAAAATACTGTTATACAGCATTGATCTTTTTTTTAAGTAAGTTCTCTTTCACCGTAGTAATTTTAGTTTTGTTACATGTTTTTTATTTTTGTTTTGCTGGAGTTCGCTTTTGCTTTTGTTTTGGTTACTTTTTGTTTAGATATTTCTTTTTTTGCTTTTACTTCGTATTCTCTATGTTTTCTATTAACGTTAATTTTTCTTTTCTATGCCAGCAAAATACTGATATATATTATTCAACATTTCATATACAAGTTTATACAAAGTTATACATCATTATACACGTACTGTACAGATGCAGTTAAAACTGAAAATAATTTTTTTGTATTTTTCTTACTTTTTTCGAACAATTTATGTATAATGTTTAATTTTTTCGTCTGCTAAATCACGAACTTTCAAGTTTTTCTTTCCTCGTTGATTTTTCTGCCAAATCAGAAACTTTCGATAAAATTCATCTATATTGAACTTGGAAAATAAGAGATTTAAGGTATATTTTCTGTATTTTTATAGCTGGACTAGGAATGTATAAACTTGGGAGAAAGAGAATGAAAAACTCAGCGTCGGCTGAAGGGTGAAGCAACTAAAGCATTAGCTTTGGAAAAACTATGAAAATTTTGCGTTAAAATAAAAAGGGCATGAAGGTTATTTTCGGATCTGAGCCAACTAATATCGGGCTACATATTTGTAAATTTATATCTAGGTCATTCGGTTGCAAGATTAACTTGTGGAGTATATCATTACGTAATTCTCCCTTTTTTAAAAACTATTTAAGAAGTAAAATACTACTATGCCACTTTTATTGCATAATTAAGGAATCTACTGCAGAGGTACAACTCGTGATTCTCTTAGACAACTAATCCAATGTCTGTATACAGAGGAGCGATAAAGCTGCATAAAGTATTATTGCAAAGCAACAGAGTTGAATCAGATCTAGGATTTAGATTATATCGGATGTATTTGGTAGGAAGAAAAATGCTTTCTGAAATTTTTTTTTTTAGAAAATATTGCTTAGAAGAAATTTTGTCTTACTATTCATCACTCTTTAAATTTTAAGAAAATCTTAAAAAGGACTACCGGTGAAAAACTTAAGCGAATAAAATTATATTTTCCTTTTAAATGAATTTTTTTAAGAGCTTTGAAATAATAGTAAAGTTATTTTCCTTTGACTTGTAGATCACATGTAAATAATCATTAATGCTTGGATTATGGTAGACTCTATCTACATCATATCTTTTGATGGTGTGATCCTTTCCCATACTCTGCGTGAATATAAGATACTTTATACAACAGGATACACTTATACCCTTTTTCTTCTAAATTTTTTTTTTTTGTGTGTGTTTAATGGCTAGAAAATAACTTATTTTTCTTCATATTGCACCTAACAGAGATTTGCCAAGCTTGTTAATGGAGTCAGAATTTAAGGTCAAGTTATACGTATAAATTATTCACGTGTCAGTAGTCTAAAGAGTAGAGTGAATATTATTCACGTGCATGGGATTAAAGCATTTGCAACTTTAGTCTAAATCTAAAAATTTGAATTAGTTGTATCTAATTTAATTTGGGATATACAACTAACAATAGCACATGTAATGTGTGAGCAACAGCTAGACCATACGCGTTTTATTGTTTTTCGATCGCTCAACATATATACAGATTACATGAGTTAAATAACATAGAATTTATACACGACTTTATTTTATATATACAGTATAAAGAACACTTTAGATTATTCAATTATCCAATAGATATTTATAGGTAATTTTTAAAATACGATAAATGACCTGGTATAACAGTTAAAAAGCGTCATAATAAGAGTGACAAAAATAGAATTTTTATCGAGTGAATTCAAAAAATAATCACACAAAGAAATTAAGAAAAAAGAATTTCTTATATATATCACGTATAACTTAAAATCGTAGATATGCCGGAGCCAAAGTAGCCTGTCTTCTGAAGTAACCTAGAGTAAGTCATCTGTCTCACATGGCGTAACGTGCTGTTTTGCTTTCCTGGAGGATTTATTAATTAAATTAAAGAAAGAGATGAATATCACCGACACATATTCGTACTTGTGTGATATTTATCTAACCTTATCCTTTCATTATTCTCTTTTATTTTTTTATTCATTCATTCATTTGTTTTCTATTGACTTTCTTGTTTCTCATTCTTTTCTTTTCAGACCTCTTCTTTTGTATTCCTTCTTTCAAAAGAAGAGAAATGAAGCTACACTTTGGTACAAAAATGTTCTAATCGATAATTTCTACGCCATAGTTAAAGTGCAGACTGTGCAGTACTCAACTCAAGTTCTTTTAGTAAAACTAGTCAAATTAAGTTATTTATCAACTAGTCCTTTCTGAATTGTCGAATGTTATAAGGAATAAAAGGTAATTCAATACACTAATTAAGCTTCTACATGCAGCGCGCTTGGAGCTCGAAAAAGATCAAATCACATCGAGTGTATTACAAAGTCAGCCTTATTTTGCATTTTTGCAAAAGATTGTTTCCACTGCATGATCTCCTAATCACAACAATACTTATCATTGTGGCAAACCTCTCCTTTCCAAGGTTTAAGAATTACAAGAAAACCGTTCATCGAGTATCATTAAAATATAATCCCTTATAACTAGTCACTAATCCAGATTATTTCTTGAGGTAGGAACAGAAGCAAGCCACAATATCGGATGCTTAACTTATAACAGACCCTACAAATAATGAAACATTAAAGAAGATTCAACGAAACATTAGTGTAGACTTTAAGAGAAGTTGCATACAGTAATAAATAGTGAATTACAGTAGAAACCAATGGAACTACTATTAATGTACAATTGTACAGAATACATTTGATTCTTAAGGTACATAACCCTATGTGAATGAAAGAACCAACAGAAACTAAATGATCTCTACGGCGTCTGTTTTAGACTGCTTTATTCCTGAATAATTTACAAGTGCCAGTCCACCCAGTCACAAATCAGTGAGTCTAAGCGAGTCAATGAGAAACAGAACGAATCCTTTTTACATGTTTCTCAACGTGTTCTTCATGTTCCTAACGTAACATAATTTTTACATCTTGATAATTCGACGAATTCTTTAAGCGCCAACTTTCTGTGCTTTAGCATCCAGAATCTTCAAAGGTTCAACGTGCTGTTTTCCCTGTTGCTGAGACCAGTAAGCATGGGCTGCTAAGACCCTGTCCAGAAGATCCTGAGGCACCGGCTCTCCCCTTCGTTGTTGCGGGGCAATGCTTGCTGTATGTACTAATGTCTTCCATTTATCCTAATATAAACCAAAGCACCCCACATCACATGGATGATGGGAACAATTATTAGCTTTGCTAAATATAGATTAAAAATTAATGAGATCTATGCTTATCTAGAAGTACAACTCATATGTTCCCCTTTTGCTTTCTAGGCAATCATTTAGAGCTGTCATAAGATTCACTAAGCCATTAGAATAACAGTTTACAATATAATAGAACTATGGGATCATCAAAATATGTGAAGCATCTTGTCATATGGCGGGAAGCCTAGATCTCATGCTGAAAAATTTATCTAAGACGTGGGTTTCTAAGTCCAGACAATAATGAGATCATGACCTTAATTTGCTAAGATCAATATTTGACAACATCAAGGATGTTTAAGTAAAAAAACCTCAAATTTGTCAAGAACTGGCATAGGATCAATGTAAAAGGAACATATGTTCTTACTACATTAAAATTTCAGAAATGATAATGGCACCCATAGATGTCTAACCTTCAAGTCAACATAAGTTCGGTGATCAGCAGCCTCAAAAGCACGCATTTTGACATCACGCCACCTGCATTATCACAGATGATTAAAAACTCAGTTCCCTAGTGGACAACAAAATTCGAACTGCTTCGCTGCAAAGAGGATTTAAATTTCCTATACCTTCCCGTTCCAAGATGCTCCACAGCTTCAACAAGCGCTTCTACCTCTGCAACTGAGAATGGTCTCCGTATTCTACGCTGTGAAAGTTCAGAACGTTTGCTTTTCTGGTTCAGAGGAACCATAGCCAGTGCCTCCGGGTTAACCGGAGGAACTATGAGCAAAGCTCTAGAATCCGGAACAGCTATATCAGTTGATGGATCGACAGGATTTATAGGAGATAGATCTGCTTGATGGTTATTCTCATTGTGCTTGTCCAACTTAGTCTCTGGAAGATCTGATGAAGCATTGGTAATCCCCAATTCTGAGATAAGACTGGATCGTCGCCTGAGTATAACAATCATTAATTAGTCTGAACACAACCAATAATTATCATCAAAAGTTATCGCAAGAAATGATCTTTTCTTTATTAACTATCTAAACCATAATTATGCAAAGGCACATATATGCTCAACTCTTCTACCATACCTAGTTAGATCCTGATCTGCAACATATGTTGATGAAGCAGCAACATCATTAGGAGATAATGATGGACAAACTTGGGTGAATTTAGGCTCCAAAGTAAAGCCCAAATTATCGAGGTTGCCATTCTGGGAAATACCAGCCTGCTCTAGAGTTCTATTGTCATCTCTCACCTTCTTTCCCTGGAGAACCATCCCCACCCGCAATCCACTTTCGAGTATAGCTGTGACTGCCTCCATCACTGTTCTCTGCATAAAGAAAATTATCATAGTGTTGAGAACTTCAAATTATACAATTCAGAAAACTCTCAACATCACTATAAATCAAAATATTTTCAACTGCTAAAGTTATCATTCCTCGAATTTAAAGCTTTCTGCATATCAGAGAATTCTTAAGTCCACCCCTAGAGAAAGTAATAGAACATTTGGTGCACACGGATACATAGAATGTTTAGGGATAAAGAAAAAGGAAACAGAAAATGAAAAAGGAAGAAATACCTTCAATGAGCCAACAGTTGCAGTTTCAGGAACCTCTATGTAAAGCTCTGGCACCTTGAAGGACTTAATGCTAAATTTTACTGGAAGGACAAATTGGAGCAATGTCAAAAGTCTTAGAAGGAAAAATATGACAATCCAGAAAGAAAGAAATGTATGGTATCAAAGTAATTAATTGTAAACATAAACGAAATCCAAAATCTCTTACCATTAGGATCCTTCTTGTGATGATTTTTGACTGTGACTGAATCTGCAGAAACAGTAAAGCAACACAGAATATTACTTAGTATGACAACATAAACCACTGGGACCTTCAATTGCAAGGTTGATAATAAAATATTGACCTCTTGGTGGGATGGCATGAGAGGTATTAATGTCTTGCTTAATTCCCTTTTCAGGTGAATTTGAAATGCTTTCACTACTGGCCTCCTGGTAATATGCAAAAGCAAAGCCATGGTCGCTCAATTTCCTTCTCTTGGAAGGAACTTCAGGTTGGTATCTCTTGCGTGCACGTACGCTTTTCCTGTTGACGTAAAAGGACTCCACTCCACCGTCTAAAACACCAAATCCATGTAGTTAGAAAATCACATGAAAAGACGACAGAAATAAGTATAAGAAAAGCTTATGCTGATAAAATCTCAGAGGTATAGCCTCCACTTACTCGTGTAAGAACGCTCATATTCCTTCAACTTAGGAGCAACTTTCCAGCGCCGAGATGTCAGCATCTTCCTTATTCTTCTGTATCCAATTTGTGATGTTGTCCTAAAGGTCCTTAACTTAGTGCTATATCTATAGCAGCCAAAAGAGTTGTCGTCATCATCTCTAACACCTAACTTTACACTGTTCCTTTGCTTCACAAAAGAAGCTCTAGGAACCAAATCCCTATACAAGGATAACTGTACACTACTTTCTGTGTTAAACAAGGCATTGTTATTAACATGTTTTTCAATTGGACCCTTTACACTGCAAGTGTTAGTCATAGTTAAGTCGTCAATCTGCTTGCTGTCATCATCTAAGTGTTTTTGAGTTCCTGAGATTTTACTATCAAAGTCTTCAACTTTAGCGGGGAAATCTCCGTCAGCTACATTGACCTCCTTGCAGTTTTCCAATGTCATGTCAGAATCAGAACCTATAACAGTAGAAGTATGCTCCAAGATGGAATTATTTTCTGCATAATAAGGTTTATCGAGATCATTTTTCAGATTCTGCTCTCGGGCTGCAGGTTCTGGTAAATAAGCGCTTTCTACACAACTTCCCTGGTCGAGGCACTCTGATTTCACAGCTTTATCTTCTTCCACTAGTTCACATTTAACACCATCCCTGCAATCAGAAAGCTCGTATTTTCCTTCTGCTGCATTACTGGAAGTAGAGCTTTCGCTCTCCTGTAAAAGCTTCCCAGCAACAGCCGCCAATAATTCAAATGCACAAATTTGATCATCATCAAATTTTTTACAGGAACCTCTCCTCTGAAATAAATCAGAATCGCAGAACATACTTAGAAAAAAAAATACATGCATAAGACTTCAATTAGACAATTTAGCAATTTCAGTATCCTTACTCTAACTGATCTGGGAGCTTTAGGTATATATGGAAGGTGAAAGCCATTGAAACAAAAATCTAGCTTCTTCTTAGACACCATATCGCAGGAAGCATGCCAACAAGTGATGATCCAAAAGCAATTAGCCAATTTACAAATTTCACCGCGATCTACACAAGAAAAGAAAGTAAGTTATTAATCATACCATAAAGCATTGACCAGGCAAGAGGGGTTGCTCTGATGGTAAGCAACCTCCACTTCCAACCAAAAGGTTGTGAGTTCGAGTCTCCCCAAGAGCAAGGTGGGAAGTTCTTGGAGGGAAGGATGCCGGGGGTCTATTTGGAAACAGCCTCTCTACCCCAGGGTAGAGGTAAGGTCTGCGTACACACTACCCTCTCCAGACCCCACTAAGTGGGATTATACTGGGTTGTTGTTGTTGTTGTTGTTGTTGTATAAAGCATTGACCAAAAGCAGATATGTACATCATTCCAAAGTTAGAAAATTAAGAGCATTAAATGACTAAAATACAAAAAGGCACAGCAAAAAATGTAATTTTTCTAAATGAAGCAAACACATTTTCTCCAATACGCTGTTAGCTGATTGACAAATACAAGGAAAACATACGTCTAGACGAACAATCATACAATATACCATATGCAGAACCTAAGATCCTTCCAGTCCCCAAATCACAAGTATATGCTAAAATGCTTATTATAGAACCCAAAAAAAAACGAAAAAAAAAAACTCTTTGTTCATCAAGATGAATGAAATAACAGAAAAACTAAAAAATTCTACAGAATCCTAAGTAAAATATTTCATGCCTTTTAAGAGATCCAGCTCTATAGGCCAACTTCTAGTTAGCAATAATTCAATCGAACAGCTGGTCAATTATTCTAATTTCTCTTTCGAGTTACATAATCTGGAGGATATAAGCGTAGAACTCTCTCTCACTTACATCAAATATTACACAACCAAACTGAAAAACAAAAGAAATTTAGCAAATCCGATCAGATCTTCACGTGATCAACCTGAATTTCACCACAAAATTCAACCAATTCTCATCATCCGAATCACACATCAAACTCTTATTCAAAACAGCAACAAAAATTGCATCAGAAAATTGTCAAAAACTGCCACCTACCGCAAGCATATTTCAATATAATTCACAACAAGCAAAAAAAAAAGGAAGAAGAAGAAGAACATAAAATGGAATAAAACGAATTACCAGTGTAGAAATCTACGTATTGTGTAGGAGAATTTCGAATTCAAGCCATGAATTAATTGCAAAAAACGGAAGAATATACTTGTTTGTTATTTTTATTTACTTTTTTTGGTTGGTAAGTAAAGTGAAAGTGAAATTGTGGACAGGATTGAAAAACCTCTGGGTTTGGTAACTGCTAAAACCCCATTGTACTCTTTTTATAGTTGGTGTGTCTTATTGACCATAAATAAATAAATAAAAGAAATTGGACCACCTATTTAAAAGGGCAAAAATGTCCAATAAGTTAGAAGGTGTAGACCAACTATATCTTAACCCCTTTTGTTCGCTCACCACCACTATTTTCTCATCATCTACATCTCTTTACCTAGTATAGGTTCTACCTTCCACCACGTGGATATTTTTCTACGTGTTGAGACCTAATTTGGTTGAAGAAAAAAAATATTTAAAATCGAATTTAGAAAGAAAATTTGAAAACTTAATTTTAATAAAGGTTCTTTATTACAAGAGTAAATTTTACTTTTAAAACATGGACATTTTAATCGCATTTATATCGGATACAACAATAACAACAAACACAATATAATTTTATAAATGAAATCTAAGAAAGGTAGTGTATTCGTAGATATTAATCCTATTTTGTAAAAATAGATAAGTTATTTACGATAAACCCTCGGTTCAAGAAAATCATAACCAGCAGTAATGAAGTATTAGATATTGGCTAAATTAACCGTTAATAAATTAAACGATCAAATCAAAGTAGTTGAATTGAATAGCACTCAAAGATGTAACATAATGGTCAATAAAGCGGGCTTTTATTCAAGTTCCACTAAAGGTAAAACAAAAATTAGTTGGTATAATTTTTGTTGGATAAAGTTACTTAATTCCTGTATTGGTAGGAAAAAGCAAGTACACAATGAAATAATCGTGGCGCGCCCAATAAGAAGGATAGGGTTTAAGTCCATTATTTACGAGTATTTTCGTTTAACTAACAGATAGGGGAAAAAAATAAGTGAATCTAAATAGTAATATTATCTCTGCGCCCATTACATATGGCACTATTATTATTTGTGAGGTTAAAATATCTTTTACTACGGTTAATAACTAAAGTTTGTAAATGTGTGAAAATTAAGCAAATACATTTATGAGGAGTACGACCTAAGATTACCGCTTGGAATTTGGAAGACATACAGATCATATTCATGACGAACATTGTTGAAATTTAGAAGTCAAAAGTAAAATTTAAAGAGCAAATTGTACAGAAATTTAAGAAAAAGGCAATTTGGTGTGTAAAGTATTTTATGTTCACGCAACATTTGGAAAAGGACCACACTTCAAGAGGTGTATTGTAGACAGCTCACTACAATGCAAGCATTAGGTGACGATTTCACAACTTAAACTTATAATCTTACGGCACTCAAAAAAAAAGCTCTCCTTCAAAATGTACAGAAACTTATGAATGAAATTTTCATATAGATGAATTTGACAAGTCGAGGAGAAAGAGGGGAAATAATCGATTCTCTGGGTATGGAGTTACCTGTGTTAGGGAGCATTTTATCATAGGACTTCTTGATATGAACTCAAATTTAATTGGGCCCCAATATAAATACCGGACATTCGATGAAAAAAAAAATGAAAAAAACAAAGAGCCCATGAGGGCGTGACCCCGTAAATGAAAGGAAGAAAAGGATAGGAATAAAGATAACGCATAGGACCACACTTACCAAATTTTGACGCACTCTTTTAGCAATTTTCATATTTATCAATATACTAGAAAACAACTGCAAACAATTTCTTACAATAAAAAGATTGGACTAGAATGACGCTCTCCAAATTTACTGATTCAATTAATCTGGTTTATATTAAAACGCTTCACTATTTTCAAAAGTAAAATAAAAATCTTTGATTAAGAACAGAAGAATTCCGACTATCTTCACATATTATTTCTTGATGAGAAGATAAGTTACCAAACAACGTAGCATTGGTGTGTCTACTACACGCTTGCTACCGCGTTGTACGTCTGTGTAACGGTCCAAAGGGTCATCACCTGTTTTTAATTAATTATGTACTTCCAAGGCCTTGAAAACCCCATTTAGCATCGCTTTGATTTGCGTGCGCAGTCCGGGCGCGTAGCTGAAAGCTTAAATATGAAATTCTGTAAAAAATGCTAAGTTTTGATGTTAAAATAAATAAATTTGACTTTGGTCAACATTTTGGGTAAACGGACCCGGACCCATAATTTGACGATCCCGGAGGGTCCGTAGGAAAATATGGGACTCGGGCGTATGCTCGGAATCGAATTCCGAGGTCCCGAGCCTGAGAAAGGAATTTTTTAAAAGTAATTATTTTTTTGAAATTGTTAAGGAAAAATTAAAATAAAATTTTATTACAACGTGTTAGTATCGGGCCCGTATTTGGTTCCGGCGCCCTGTACATGTCTTATATGTGAATTAAGATGTTCCTGTAAACTTTGGTTAAAAACGGACGTCGTTTGACGTGATTCGTACTTAAAGTTCTAAATTTGAGACTTGATGAAGTTTGAGAAAAATTCTTGATTTGAGGTCTGATCCCTTGTTTTTTAGGTTATTTAGGCGATTTGATCGCACGGATAAGTTCGTATGATGTTGTTATAAACTTATAAAAATTGCATATTTTGCTTCAGCTGTTGTAAACCCTTTTCCTTCTTTGCGTTCGCGTTACATCTCCCACGTCCGCAAAGCTTTAACTTTTTCTTCTTTCGTGTTCGCATCCAAGCTCTCGCGTTCGCGTAGTATTATTTGGCGCTGAAGGCTGAGTCTTCTTTTCCTCATCGCATTCGCGTGCACCCACTCGCGTTCGTGTGGCTTTGCAGGTTCCTTTTTCGCGTTCGCGTGCTGGTTCACGTGTTCGCTTAGAACAACTTCTGGGCCACAACATTTTACTCTCTGCGTTCGCGTTCTTCTTCTCGCAATCGCGATGGCCTGTTAAGTGTGACTCATCGCGAACGTGACTAGCATGTTGCGAACGCGATGAATATTCTTCTGCCTACTTATTTTTAAAACTTCAGAAACAGTAGTTACGGGATCCATAAGAAATTTCACAAAACCTCTTCTCCTCCAAGCTCTTAGGCGACCATTGAAGCGATTCTTTACCAAAACCTCTTGGGTTAGTAATCCTTAACTTATTTTCTTCCATTTCCTTCAACATCTATTGAAATCCTAGGCCTAAAATATATGATTAAGGGTAGAAAATTAGAGATTTAGGTAGAGTTAGGGCTTTTTGATTTTTTTCGATTTAGACCTCGTTTTGGGGTAGAATTTGAAAACAAATTGTATATTCGGGTTCGTGGGTGAACGGGCGATTTGATTTTGGTCTGAACCTCGTGTTTTAACCAAGCGGGCCCGGGATCGATTTTTGAGTGTTTTGGAAAAAATGATGGAAAAGCTATAATTAGGTATTGGGTTCGTATTGTTTAGCATTTATTGATGAATTGAAGTCATTATTGTATAGATACAATTGATTTGGAGCCAAACTCGAGAGGAAAAGCAGTAATTGAGGAGTGAATTGGCAGTAGAAGTTTGAGGTAATTGTTCGGTCTATCCTAGCTTGAGAGATTAGGAGTTGAGTCGTATGTGCTATTTGATTCTTGATTGAGTACGACGTATAGTCATGGTGACGAGTATCTATACGTCGGTGTCGAGCATGACCGTGAGTCCTAAGTTGATTATTGTTGTATTCTTAAGTGTCACTTCATATGTTTAATTGATGATTCTTGATATTGAGTAAAGGTTTAGTTTAACCTCATGGAATTTATTTATGCCCAAGGAATTGGTTATAGCTGGTTGTTCCCTTGCCGGAAAATTTCTATGTTGCTTTTGTTTCCCTTGCCAGAATTTTATTGAGATATTGTGTTGGATTGAAATGGGAGCGGATGGTACGCCTACCATAAATTATTGATGAAATGGGAGCGGGTGGTACGCCTACCACAAGTTATTGATAAAATGGGAGCGGGCGGTACGCCTACCACAAGTTATTGATGAAATGGGAGCGCATGGTACGCCTACCACAAGTTATTGATGAAATGGGAGCGGGTGGTATAACTAGCACGAGATTTGATGAAATGGGAGCAGGTGGTACGCCTACCACGAAAATATGAGAAATGGGATCGGGTTGCACGCCTGCAACGAGATGTGTACTGACCGTGAAAATCTACTTTTTATTTCCCTTATCCATGTTAGAGTTAAATTGTTGATTTTCCATTATTATTCTTTTGAAGTTCGATATTATCTGCTACCCCGAAGCATGTTCCCCTCCTATTGAAAATGTTTATTCTTGTTTATTTTGCATTGTATATGAATATAACTGCACAGGTTTATCTGGAGTATGGTCTTATCCTCGTCACTACCCGCCGGGCCTAACACACACTTGCCACCACATAGGGTCGGTTGTGCTGATACTACACTATGTGCTCTTTTGCACAGATCCCGATATCGGAGCAGCATACGGTGCGCAGCAGTAGTTTGGGAGCATGCCTTCAGTCCATGAGATCCCGAGGTAGTCCTGCTGGCGTCCGCAGGCCCGGCGTCTCCTCTATCTTTTATAGCTCTGTTTCATCTCCTTGTTTCTGAGATAGTGTGTCTTTATTTTCAGACTTTGTATTTAGCATTCTTAGATCGTCTGTGATACTGTGACACCATGTTTTGGGTGGTTAAGGTTTATGTTGATGTAACAGACATGAATTTTAGTTATTTTATTATTGTCGTCCGCTTATTTATTAAATCTTCGATGTTATCATGATTATCGCTCTATAATTGCTAATAAGGAGTAATTGATTAATGAAGTAACTAAATAAGGTTTTGGCTTGCCTAGCTTTCATTAGTAGGCGCCATCACGACTCCGAGGGTGGGAAATCTGGGTCGTGACAATTTGTATCAGAGCTCTAGGTTACATGGGTCTCACGGTTCACAAACAAGCTTAGTAGAGTCTGAGGGATTGGTACGGAGACGTATGTATTTATCCCCCAGAGGCTACAGAGTTAGGAAAAGTTTCACATTTGTTCTTTCTTGTCGTGCGGTTTGGTTTCTCAATGCTAATTGAATTTCTACTCTGTTCTTTCGCAGATGGCGAGAACACGCGCTTCCTCATCTACTGATCAGAATTCCGAGCCCCAGGCAGCTCCCACTAGGGGAGAGGGTGAGGCTGAGGCCGTGCTAGCGACCGAGGTAGGGGCAGAGCTCAGCCCCGAGCAGCAGCACCAGTGGCGGAGCCTCAGGTTGATTTTGACGAGGAGGTTCCGTTCCCAGCAGCTCCAGTGGGCCCAGCTCAGGTCCCAGAGGGGTTTATTTCTACCCCAGTTCTTCAAGACGCTCTGGTCCGATTGGTGAGCCTCATGGAGAGTGTCACCGGAGCAGGTTTACTTCCTATAGCATTAGCCGTCTCTTAGGCTGGAGGAGGAGCCCAGACTCCTGCTACTCGCACTCCGGAGCAGGTAGCTCCTCAGATTCAGACTCCAGCGGCTCAGCCACCTGGAGCAGTTCAGCCGGGTGTGATAGCCCAGACCGGCGATGGCGCAGCTGTCTACTGATGCTTTACGGAGGCTGGATAGGTTCACCAAGCTCTTCACTTCTATATTCAGCGGTGCATCTACGGAGGATCCCTAGGACTATCTTTACAGCTTCCACGAGGTTCTTTAGAACATGGTGATTGTTAAGACCAATGGGATCGACTTTGCTACATTTTGCTTGTCTGGATCCGCCAATACTTGGTGGAGGAATTATTGCTTAACTAGGCCAACCGGGTCGCCAGCCTTGACCTGGGAGCAATTTTTAGTGTTTTTTCTGGAGAAGTTTCTCCCCATTACCCATCAAGAGGCCTATCGGAGGCAGTTTGAGCGTCTTTATCAGGGATCCATGACTGTCACCCAGTACGAGACCAGAATCATAGATTTGGCTCGCCATGCCCTTGTTATACTCCACACTAAGAGGGAGAGAGTGGGGCAGTTTATTGATGGACTCATTCAGCCGATTCATCTCCAGATGGCTAAAGAGACTGGGAGCGAGATATCCTTCCAGGAGGCAGCCAATGTTTCCCGGAGGATTGAGGTGGTATTATCACAGGGAGTTGGTCATGGGGCAGCCAAGAGACCCTGTCATTCTGGTCGATTCAATGGAACCTTGTATGGAGGTAGAGATACATATGGTAGGGGCCATCCTCTTAGGCCCATTCAGTCAGCTCTTTAGGTTTCACACGGTGCTTCATGTAGCCGTGGTCCCCAGATGCAGTACTTCGATCAGCAGCCCTACAGTGCACCACCAGCTCCTATCAGTGCACCACCGCTTTAGAGTTTCCAGGGTCGTCAGCCCCAGCAGCCGAGAGCTTGTTATACTAGTGGCGAAATGAGACGCATTGCTAGGTATTTCCCTCGTGCACCAGGAGGCCCTCAACATCATAGTTCTCATGCCATGGTGCAGGCACTAGGTGTTCCACATCCCGTCCAGCCAGCTAGAGGTGGGGGTAGAGGTGCTAGAGGTGGAGGTAGAGGTCCTAGAGCTGGAGCTCAGACCGCTAGAGGTGGAGGCCAGCTGACAGTAGACCGACCTAGAGATGTGATTCAGGGTGGTGGGGCCCAGCCCCGCTGTTATGCTTTACAAGCGAGGCCCGTGGCTGAGGCTTCAGATGCAGTTATTAAAGGTACGGTTCTGGTTTGTGATAGAGATGCTTCAGTGTTATTTTATCCAGGGTCTACGTATTTGTATGTATCATCTTATTTTTCACCGTGCCTGGTCATGCCTAGAGATTCATTGAGTATCCCTGTTTATGTGTCTACATCGGTGGGTGATTCTATCATGGTCGATCGAGTCTATCGTTCTTGTATTGTAGTGATTGGGGGCCTTGAGACTCGTGTAGACTTGTTGCTTTTAGTTATGGTTGACTTTGATATTATATTGGGGATGGACTGGTTATCACCTTACCATGCTATCTTGGACTGTCATGCCAAGACAGTGACCTTAGCTTTAACGGGTATGCCTTATTTTGTATCAGCATGGGGTATTCAGGTTGATCTGAAGAAGATTGAGGCAGTCAAGAGCTAGCCTAGACCAATATCAGCTATAGAGATTCGGAGTTTCTTGGGATTGGCAGGTTACTATCGTCGGTTCGTGGATGGGTTTTCATCCATTGCAGCCCCGATGACTAGATTGACCCAGAAGGGTGCCCAGTTCAGGTGGTCGGATGAGTGTGAGGCGAGCTTTCAGAAGCTCAAGACAGCTCTGACTATGGCACCGGTGTTGGTTTTGCCCACAGGTTCAGGACCTTATACAGTTTATTGTGATGCTTCTCGTATTGGGCTTGGTGCAGTATTAATGCAGGATGTCAAGGTCATTGCCTTTGCTTCGAGGCAGTTGAAGATTCATGAGAAGAACTATCTGGTTCATGATTTGGAGTTGGCAGCCATAGTTCACGCATTGAAGATTTGG
Source organism: Nicotiana glauca (assembly GCA_026770625.1). Lineage (NCBI taxonomy): Eukaryota > Viridiplantae > Streptophyta > Magnoliopsida > Solanales > Solanaceae > Nicotiana > Nicotiana glauca. Next base: position 21,038 of record MU740716.1, read on the forward strand.
AGGTATTACCTGTATGGCATGGCGTGTGAGGTGTTCACGGATCACAAAAGTCTTCAGTACTTGTTCAAGAAAAAGAAGTTGAATTTGAGGCAGAGAAAGTGGTTGGAGTTGTTGAAAGATTATGATATCACCATTTCATATCATTGGGGAAAGGCCAATGTGGTGGCCGATGCTTTGAGTAAGAAGTCAGCCAGTATGGGCAGTCTTGCTTATATTCTGGTCGGTGAGAGGCCGCTTGCTTTGGATGTTCAGGCTTTGGCCAATCAGTTCGTGAGACTGGATGTTTCTGATCCCAATCGTGTGTTGGATTGCACGTCCGCTCACTCTTCATTATTGGAGCGTATCCATGATCGGCAATATGATGATGCCCATTTATGTGTCCTTAGAGACATGGTGCAGCGCAGAGGTGTCAGGCAGGTTACCTTAGATGAGGATGGAGTTTTGAGATTGCAGGGTCGAGTATGTGTGCCTAATGTGGATGGGCTCCGAGAGTTGATATTGGAGGAGGCCTATAGCTCCCGGTACTCTCTTCATCTGGGCACCGCAAAGATGTATCAGGATTTGCGGTAGCATTACTAGTGGCGTAAAATGAAGAAGGATATCATTGCGTGTTTGAATTTTCAACAAGTTAAGTATGAGCATCAGAGGCCTGGTGGTTTATTTCAGAGGATTGAGCTTCCCGAGTGGAAATGGGAGCGGATCACTATGGACTTCGTTACTGGGCTTCCGCAGACTTGGAAGAAGTTTGATGCAGTATGAGTCATTTTTGATAGGCTGACTAGGTCAGCACATTTCATTCCTGTGGCAGTTTCCTATTCTTCTGAGAGGTTGGCTGAGATCTACATTCGGGAGATTGTTCGCCTTCATGGTGTGCCCGTATCTATCATTTCGGATCGGGGTACACAGTTTACCTCACGCTTCTGCAGAGAAGTTCAGCGAGAGTTGGGCACACGGGTTGAGTTGAGCACAACATTTCATCCCCAGACGGACGGTCAGTCCGAGCTGACTATTCAGATTTTGGAGGATATGCTCCGAGCTTGTATTATTGACTTTGGAGGTTCGTGGGATCAGTTTTTGCCCTTAGCAGAGTTTGCCTACAACAACAGCTACCAGTCGAGTATCCAGATGGCTCCTTATGAGTCCTTATATGGTAGGCGGTGTCGGTGTCTGGACGGATGGGTTGAGCCAGGAGAGGCTTGGTTGTTGGGTACAGATTTGGTTTAGGAGGCCTTGGACAAGGTCAGGATAATTCAGGATAGGCTTCGTTTAGCTCAGTCTAGGCAAAAGAGTTATGCAGACCACAAGGTTCGAGATATGGCTTTTATGGTCGGTGAGCAGGTATTGCTCTGAGTGTCGCCTATGAAGGGCGTGATGAGATTTGGGAAGAAGGGAAAGCTTAACCCTAGTTTCATTGCTTTGCCGCCGAGCTTATCAGTCGTGCATCCAGTATTTCATGTGTCCATGCTTCGGAGGTATCACGGCAATCCAACCCACGTGTTAGATTTCAGCACTGTCCAGTTGGACAAGGACTTGTCTTATGAGGAGGAGCCGGTAGCTATTATAGACCGGAAGTTTCATCAGTTGACATCCAAGAGTTTCCCTTCTGTTCGTGTTGAGCGGAGAGGTCAGCCTCCGGAGGCATCGACCTGGGAGTCCGAGTCCGATATGCAGAGTCGTTATCCCTATCTTTTCCCCGACTCAAGTACTTTTTTCTTCTGTCCGTTCGAGGACGAATGGTTGTTTTAGAGGTGGAGAATGTGACGACCCAAAGGGTCATCACCTATTTTTAATTAATTTTGTGCATCCTATGCCTTGAAAACCTCATTTAAGGTTGCCTCGTTTTGCGTGCGTAGTCCAGGCATATAGCCGGAAAGTTTAAATATGAAATTCTATGAAAAATGCTAAGTTTTGATGTTAAAATGAATAAATTTGATTTTGGTCAATATTTTGGGTAAACGGACCCAGACTCATAATTTGATGATCCCGGAACGTTCGTAGGAAAATATGGGACTCGGGCGTATGCCCGGAATAGAATTCCGAGGTCCCGAGCCCAAGAAAGGAATTTTTTAAAAGAAATTATTTTTCTGAAATTGTTAAGGAAAAATTAAAATAAAATTTGATTAGAACGTATTGGTATCGGGTCCATATTTTGGTTCTGGCGCCCGATGCATGTCTTATATGTGAATTAAGATGTTTCTGTAAAATTTGGTTAAAAACGGACGTCGTTTGACGTGATTTGGACTTAAAGTTCTAAATTTGAGACTTGATAAATTTTGAGAAAAATTCTTGATTTGAGGTTTGATTCCTTATTTTTGAGGTTATTTAGGCGATTTAATCGCACAGATAAGTTCGTATGATGTTGTTGAGTTAATGCATATGTTTGGTTAGGAGCCCGAGGGCTTGGGAGTGTTTCGGAGGTGCTTCAGAATGGTTTTAAACTTATAAAAATTGCAGATTTTGCTTCAGCTGTTGCAGACCCTTTTCCTTCTTCGCGTTAGCGAAGCTTTAACTTTTTCTTCCTTTGTGTTTGCATCCAAGCCCTCGCATTCACGTAGTGTTATTTGGCGCCGAAGGCTGAGTCTTCTTTTCCAAATCGCGTTCATGTGCACCCACTCACGTTCGCGTGGCTTTGCAGGTTCTCTTTTTGCATTCGCGTGCTGGTTCACGCGTTCGCGTAGAACAATTTCTGGGCCACAACATTTTACTAATTTTACTCTTCGCGTTCGCGTTCCTATACTCGCGATCGAGATGGCCCGCTAAGTGTGACTCATCGCAAAAGCGACCAGCCTGTCGCGAACGCGATGAATATTTTTCTGCCTACTTATTTTTAAAACTTCAGAAACAGTAGCTACGGGATCCATAAGAAATTTCACAAAACCTCTTCTCCTCCAAGCTCTTAGGCGACCATTGAAGCGATTCTTCACCAAAACCTCTTGGGTTAGTAATCCTTAACTTATTTTCTTCCATTTCCTTCAACATCTATTGAAATCCTAGACCTAAAACATATGATTAAGGGTAGAAAATTAGGGATTTGGGTAAAGTTAGGACTTTTTGATTTTTCTTGATTTAGACCTCGTTTTGGGGTCGAATTTGGAAACAAATTGTATATTCGGGATCGTGAGTGAACGGGCGATTTGATTTTGGTCCGAACCTCGTGTTTTGACCAAGCGGGCCCGGGGTCGATTTTTGATTTTTTTGGGAAAAATAATGGAAAAGCGATAATTAGGCATTGGGTTCGTATTGTTTAGCATTTATTGATATAGTGAAAGCTGCCCCTCTTTGCTCGAAAACACGAAGAGTTTTCGGGCAAAGATAAAGTGAGCACTGTGAGGGATTTTTGCC
>MU740719.1:0-21380 GCA_026770625.1 Nicotiana glauca
TTTGACTTGATCCCGAAAGGGTACGTAGGCAGCCTCTCTCTGGGGTTCAGTCTCATCGAAATAAAAATCCAAAAGCCCCCAAGCAAGAAACTGGGGCAGAAGTTGTGGTTGTTGTAAGAAATTGGATCCCGAAAGCTGTAATTTTAACCCATTTTGAAATTGTTTTTGTGCCTTTTATACCATTTCTTTCTAACCCTGTCCAAAAGCCCACATTACGGTTCAAAGAAAGACCTTCCGATCAGTCTTCGAGACATGCCAAGTCGAGCAAGTAGAGGTGATTCATATGAAGGGCAACACTTTGGCTCAAGCAGGGAAAAAGGAAAAATGAGAGAGTCTTATTGATGAAAACCCTCGCGGGTACCGCAAGGTGATGAAAGCTAAGAGAAATAAAAAATGAGAGAGTCTTATCGGTGAAAACCTTCACGGGCACCTTGAGGCGACAGTAAGTTGAGAAAAAGAACAAAATGAGAGAGGCTTGATGGTGAAAACCCTTCGGGCACTACAAGTCGAATAAGGATTGTGAATCAGATTGGATAAGCGGAGCATTGAAGCCCAGTTTCATGGTGAAAAGGTACAACAAGAGTGGAACATCAGATTTGCTTAACAGAATAGGCCGCAGGTGCATGTCAAGGTCATTAGAGTTGGTATCCACATCCGATAGGTTTCTACTTTGTAGTTTTCTTGTTAGGACTCATCTCTTTCTATTGTCCTTTACTTTGTTCCTTTTGTCTTGGTTACTTCCTCTTCCTGAGTCTGTTTGGTCAAAACAAGTGAGAAATGACTTCAAAATTTTCCACCAGCTTTCTAATTGCACAAGACAAGATCTGGCTAGTACATCAAAGTATCATAAGTCAAGAAAGAGCAACAAGCGCACTGAGTTGGTAACAAACAACATGCTTTGGGATTCGTGTAAAGTACAAAGGCTTGGTATATATCAATTTGTGAACAACGCAACAGATGGAGGGTTAGGGTGAACGAATCAATATGCTTTGGGAATCATGTGAAACACAAAGGTTTGGCAGATATCGGTTCATGAGCAATGCAATAGATGGAGGATATTGGGTTTGAACGAATAAGAGGTATTTTTGTGATAAGGGTGACAGAGAAAGAGGTTAGTCAAGGAACAAGCAAGGTCTTTCAAGGTGAAATCAAAATTATCATGGCAAGTGAAGGAGAAACCGCCGCAAAGTCAAGGCCACAAACCAACCACCATGTTTAAACTCACAAGTTTTCTTTGTCTGAAACAGGGATGGAAGCTATATCCATATCAAATCTAGGAAGGTTGAAATTTTCAGTTGTAATGCCCCAATTCTGCTTACGCAAAGGCTATTGAGAAAATCACACATCACCACTAGGAGAAGCATTTCCTAGTCTGGGTTTTCAAGTTATATTTTTGTTGTAGGAGACGCAACACTTCCTAAACTGAGATTTTACCCTTAGGAGATGCACCTCCTAGTTTGGATCATATGAGTTTGAGTCACTGATGGTCTTACCCCTAGGAGACGCACTTCCTAGTCTAAGTCTTTCAAGTTATATTTTGCTCTAGGAGACGCACTTCCTAGTTTGAGTCATTGAAGTTTTACCCATAGGAGACGCACTTCCTAAATTGACAGTTCATTCATAGGAGACGCACTTCCTAAATTGATAGTTCATTCATAGGAGACGCACTTCCTAATTTGAGTCATTGAAGTTTTACCCATAGGAGACGCACTTCCTAAATTGACAGTTCATTCATAGGAGACGCACTTCCTAAATTGAGATTTCATTCATAGGAGACGCACTTCCTAATTTGAGTCATTGAAGTTTTACCCATGGGAGACACACTTCCTAAATTGAAAGTTCATTCGTAGGAGACACACTTCCTAGTTTGAGTCATTTAAGTTCGGCCCTAGGAGACGCGCTTCCTAGTCTGGTTCATTAAAGTTTACCCATAGAAGACGCACTTCCTAAATTGAGAATTTCATTAGTAGGAGACGCACTTCCTAGTTTGAATCATGGGAGTTCTACCCCTAGGAGACGCACTTCCTAGTCTGGCTTGTTCAAGTTATATTTTATCGTAGGAGACGCACATCCTAAATTGAGATTTCACCCCTAGGAGACGCATTTCCTAGTTTGATTCATTTAAGTTCGGCCTTAGGAGACGCACTTCTTAGGTTGGTTCATTGAAGTTTTACCAGTAGGAGACGCACTCCCTAATCAAGGTCTTTCAAGTTATTCTTATATGAGACGCACTTCCTAAATTGAGAAGTTCATTCGTAAGAGACACACTTCCTAGTTTGAGTCATTGAAGTTTTACCTACAGGAGACGCACTTCCTAAATTGAGAGTTCATTCATAGGAAACGTATTTCCTAGTTTTAGTCATTGAAGTTTTCACCCCTCGGAGATGCACTTCCTAGTCTTGGTCATTTAAATTCACCCCTAAGAGACGCACTTCCTAGTTTGGTTCATTCAGGTTTAATTTTAGCAGACGCATTTGCTAGTCAAAGTTTTTGGTTTTACTCGTAGGAGACGCACATCCTAGTCTAGTCTTTAGTTTACTCTCATCCTTGCATCAGTAGTATAAGTGGTTTACAATTTTGCTAACAACTCACAAATCTTCCTAGTGCAAACTGGGGCAGAAAATTTGTTTGTTTTGTTTGTTTTGGTTGCAGGATCCCACATGGAAAATAAGGGAACACAGAAAGTTTCGGCAATCAGGTGCCCATCTGGAGAACAAGGGAAGAAAGTTCAAGTTTCAAAGGAAAACAGTGTAAATGTTGGTAATCAGAACCCCACCTGGAGAACAAAGGGAAAACAATTCAAGTTGGCAACAAAATAAAATCGCGGCAAGAATGCGAGTCAACAGTCCGAGATGATCAACAGAAGTTAGTCACAATAAAGAAAAAGAAAAGGAGAAAGGCAAAAAGTTAATCCAAATGCGGAAGTTGATGAAAGATGTGGGTTGCTCAGGACATGGCCGTGGTCACAAGCACTGCATACATGGTTTTGGTCTGAAAAGCTGAGGAAGAATGAATTAACACCTGCAACTAGCAAGCGTCAAGGTTCAAATCCAAAGTCTGCATGAAGAAGCATTTAAGACTCAAGATCAAGCTTCAAAAGACTTATAGATAGGAGTCTTGTAACTCATAGTTGACAGGCTTAGTTATTCTTTTTCATGTTTTAATTTTTGATGTAATAGTAGGACCGCGGATCGGGACCTCGACGGAATGACACCTCACTCGGCTCTCCAACTCATGTCTCTATCACTTTGAATTACACTAACCTGATTCCTTTATAGCCAAGGATATGTAGGCAACCTCGGAAGCAAGGTTCGGTCAAATCTTTCAAAAATGCTTCCCACGGAGTATTCAAATGGGCAAAAATCGCTCGTATCCGCTCACTTTATCTTTGCCCGAAAACTTTTCGTGTTTCCGAGCGAAGAGGGACAGCTGTGAGCACGTGATTTTTGCCCTATATGAATTACTCCCATAAATTCAAAACAAAATAATTCTTTTTCATTGGTTTGCAATTTCGTAGATTTTTGTAGCATTTTTTTTAATTGTTTGCATTGTCTACGCATGCTAATTTTGTTTAATTAACGAAAAATACAAAAAATACGTTGCATTTGCATTTAGGATTTAATTCTACATTTTAGGATTAATTAGCAAATTAGTTATTCTATAAAAATGGAAAAAATCACAAAAATAGTTAGTTTGTACTATTTAATTTTAATTTTTGAATTTTGGTTGTTTTCCTTTAAATGGGTTTTTAATTAATTGTGGTAATTACTAGTTAGAGTTAATTAGTTTAATTTGATAGCATAATTAGGTTTTACTTTATTTTTACTTTTGTTTTGAAAAGAAAAAGGGATTAAAAAAAGGATTTGTAATTAAAAAAGAAAAGAAGTAGAGAAATCAGATTTTGGGCTATTGCATTTTAATTCTCAAGCCCAATTCCCTTCCAATCCTCTACCCAAGCCCAAGTCTTCTAAATACCCGAAACCCATGACCCGTTTGACCCTCCCCTGAGCTAGAGACACGCAAAAAACGTGACTCTTTCCCCATCTTCTATCCAAGCACATAGAGCCGCAATACACAATATATACGGATTCCCCGATCAGTTCATCTCCTTCTACAAAAAAAAAAAAAAACATAGCAAAAATTCCTGCTCCTGGAAATCGAGGAGACGATCAACCACAAAAATGAAAGCACAGAGAAATCCCTAAGGTAACAAAAGCAGATCCCCTCGCGTCTTCTTCTTCAACACCACCCGTGTCACCATCCTCCCTTTACTAAGCTCACACGAACATAACTAGTCGCAGAACCCAAACGACCTCTTTCGTTCGAATTTCAATCCACACAAACATATACTTACGATAGAGAAACACACCCAGCAGACAGTGAGAAACAAAAGAAGTCAGCAGACAGGATTTTCTCATTCTGATTTCGGATTTGAATCCTTTGATTTTCATGTCAAATTCTGGATTCTTCTTCTGATTTTTGATTTTCTAAAAATCATGGAATTCAATCGAGTTTGAGCTAGTCGATTTCAGTCGAAGTTCTATTTTGTTGTTGGTCGAATACTGTTGGTTCCGAGTGAGTTCTCCGATTGGAGATTTTCGTTGCCGATCGAGTTTCGCTGTTGGTTCGCGGTACCGGCCTGATTTTGTTGTTGCTGTATCATCCGGCTTGTCGGAGTTTTTGCTAGTCAATACATTGAAGAAAATTCAGTTGAAGGTCCGTTTTACTTGTTTCATTGAGTGTTTGGATCTTCTCCTATTATGGACAACTAATTTGATGCTTGGATGGTTGTTATTTAGAATTTTCTTTACTGTGTTCTCTTAACTGATTCATGAGATTGGTTTGAGTAAGATGAGCTAAAATTAGTATTAACTTCTGGGATTGCATTCAATTTTCGAACCAAGTTATGTTTCATTGATTGAGTTTTCCTGAAATTTTGTTCACCCTTAACTTGATATCTTGGCTTGAATAGTTTTAGTTTTGACTATATTTCAGATCTTATTTCAGTTGATCTCTGTAGCTATTTTGTTGGTCATGGTTCATTAGTTAAATTAGCACATGTGTTGGATATTTTTGTTTAACGTGAATGCAATTTGAAGATGAAGCATATGCTGTTGATTTGTTGAAGCATGGACCATTTTCACGTCAGTTTATTTGGCTTCATATTTTGGATTTAATAACTCATTCCATAATTTAGTCTCTGTTTCTTTTCGTTTTAGTGGTAAGGTAAGTATAATTAAGTACATATTCCCTTTTCTGTTAGGTTAGATTTAGGCGAATTACATGGATATGGTTTGTTTGGGCAGGGACATTGTTGATGTAGTAGTCTCAGTTCTTGTGGCATTTGAGAGAAGAGCAATGCCTCTGGTTCTTGCCCTCATTTCAATCGCATGTCCTTCATTTGATTAATCTTGTTTTGGCCTTAGAATTCGAGGTGTGTCATTTAGTAAATTTCATGGCCCTCGCAAATCGCAAACGCGTAGTTGCTTTAGGCGCGTATTTTAATAATATTACCTTCCTAAATTCGGGTGCACATTTATGTGACCCAAATACAAATCTCGACGAAGTCGAAATGTGTCAACAACCATGGGTGCATTGATGTGACGTGGTTCGAGACGCGTTTTCACAACGTTGTAATTATTGTAAAAGATGATAAAAGCGGTTTACAGTTAAAAAAGCACATAAGCTAAAACATGTTTTGAAATCAGATAAATCCAAATACGACAGTTGAACGACCGTACTAGAACCACGAAACCCGGGAATGCCTAACACCTTTTCCCGGTTAACAGAATTCCTTACTCGGATTTCTGGTTCGCGGACTGTTAATAGAGTCATATATTTCCTCGATTCGGGATTCGACCGGTGACTTGGGACACCATTAATCTCCCAAGTGGCAACTCTGAATCTTAATAATAAATCCCATTTCGATTGTCCTTTAAGTGGAAAAACTCCTTTACGCCCTTGCGGGTGTAGTGAAAAAGGAGGTGTGACAGATGGAATCTCCGGGCCTGCTGATATGGATGGACCAGCAGGAGTGGATGTAGATGTGGAAGGACCGGGAGGGATATCTGTGGAAGTGGAGGTAGGCTCAGCAAAATCCACTACCACAACTGGCTCTTCCGACTGGCCAGTTGAAGTAGTAGTTGTACCTTTGAAGTTCTGGCTCTTGGGGTTGTCATCCCCATGCATGTTGTACCAGGAAAAAGGGGCCTTCGCTTTGACTTTGAAATCGAAGTGCCGCTTTTCCACCTTCAAGTTCCGAAAGTACATAGTGAGGGTACTGGGGAACGGATAGTTTCTGTCATGCTCGGCACCCACAATTGAGATAATCCTCGACATCACATTCCCCACATTGATTGGGTACCCCTCTATGATCGAAGCTACCAAAACAGCTCGGGAAACAGGAAGGGTGTTGTCATGTGTCGTGGGGTCCAACCTGCTACATACAAAAGTCTCCCACCCTCGTGCCTCAAACTCTGTCTCAAGATCTTGACTCCAACAGTCAACCAGTCGGGGGTGGTACTTGGGATTGACATGTACTGTGCTAGCCAGGGACGAACCTCCTCACCCATTTCCAACTTTTCCATGTATAGGGTCTCATCCTCCTCATTGAAGCCAAGGTATTCGTTGATGTACTTCCCTTTAAATAACACTTTTAGATTCCGAACCTTGGTCACTTTGGAGCCTTTTTTTATATGGGCTACCTTGCAGTAAAACTCTTTGACCAGGTATTCGTTGGCATCCACATAGTCATATAGAAAATGTTCCCAGCCCACTCTTATTCTAAGCTGCCTCAGCACGTTGGGATTGTGAGGTAACAAGTCTTTTTCAATAAAACTTCGCCCCGGGATCAACTTTTTCACCGACCACCACTCCTGAAATTTATGATATGCCACCTCGCTAACAAATATATCTTGCCAAACCTTTGGCTTTCTGGTTCTAGCAATGGCCCCTACCTGAGGCTCACCTCCTTCTCCTACCTCTTGTTCTCCCCCAACTTCCTCCTCAACACCTATTGCATCCTCTCCAGACAATGAAGTTGTGGGAGATGTGGAGTATTCCCCACTACCTGCTACTGAGCCCTCAGACGACTCGAAAATAGCATTTTTTGGTGCTTGGGTAGTGGGTGATGGTGGAGGAGTGTCTCGTAGCCTAAACCTCTCTGGCCAGTCAGGGATGTATGTTGGTACTGAGTCGGAGGAAATATCCCACGATGGCTCATACTCACTCCCTGAGGACTGGGAAGCATCCCTATCAGCAGCTTTTATCAGCTTTCTTGTCTTTATAATGCTTTCCCGGACTTGGGGAGTGAGTTTTATCATTTTTTGCTTCCCTCCTCGGGAAGATTCTCCTATGCCTGATTGTTTACCTCGTTGTCTCGCCATTGTCTGCAATCATAGTTCAATCAGCTTGTTAGTATCGGTGTAATCAGTTAAGAACAAAGTTGCAGAAGCAGGAAAGAAAAGTTGCAAACAGGTTGCAAAAGTTACCCAGTGCGGACCGCACAAAATCAATCGGGGACGCACTGTGGTCACCGTGGATTGCACAAAATCAACCGCGGTCCGCACAGAGGTGGAGTTCAGACTACCCACTCTCGTTATCTAGGCAGTGCGGACCGCACAGAATCAACCGCGGCCACATTGGGCTAGTGCGGTCCGCATAAAATATAGTGCGGTCGCACTGCCTGAGGTTCAACAATTAGAAGGTTATCAATGCGGTCCGAACAAAATGCTAGTGCGGACCGCACTGGGGCATCGCGGACCGCACAAAAATGACTGCGGTTCGCACTGAGTGCCCAGTTGTGGCACTAAATTAGGGTTCCATGTATTTTGATTTTTGGTCTTATTTTCCATATAAGTGGTATCTCTACATGATTACCCATTAAGTTGAACTATCTATGTCTATTTTGACCTAAAAATTAACAACCCTAAATTACTCAATAGAATAAAAATACAGGAAGCATAGAAAAAGGAAGAAAGTAAACACAAGTTAAAAGAAATTAGAAAAAATTAAACAATTAAAGGAAAGATAATGGTACCAGATGTGAGAGTTAATGAAGAATAACAAGTCCAAGTAGTTGATTGCAAAAAAATAGATGATGAACGGTGATTTTTAGGGTTCTGAGAGCTAAAGGTGCGAAAAGGGTAAAGGCCACATGCCCTATTTATAGAAAGGGACCTGGGGCCCAGTCTCACCAACCAGTGCGGACCGCACAAAATGGACCACGGTCCACACTGCACTATTTTATTCAAGCTTTAGAAGGAAACACTCTACGGTCCGCACAAAATGGACTGCGATCGCAGAGGTCCACTGCGGACCGCACAAAATGTAGTGCGGCCGCAGAGGAAAACTTCAGAGAGTTGCATTTTCACATTTACTTCAGTGCAGTCCGCACAAAATGGACTGCGGCCGCATTGACAACTTCAGAGACCTGTGCATTTTTTCCACTATCATGCACTGCATCAACTCAATCCTGTAACATCTCACAACCAGTTAGCCCAAAAATCAATCCTACACTACAATGAAAATCAAATAAAAATAAGAACAAAAACACATGGGTTGCCTCCCAAGAAGTGCCTGATTTAACATCGCGGCACGACGCATGTTACCATCCAATCATTTGAAATGAACAACAGCCACCACATGGATATTATCAAACTTCTCCAAATAGTGCTTGACTATATGCCCATTAACTCTAAAAACTTCCCCACTTGTGTTCTTCAAATCAAAAGCACCAAACGGGGTCACACAAACTACTTCAAATGGTCCACTCCACTTTGACTTTAGCTTTCTCGGGAACAACCTCAGTCGAGAATTGAATAAGAGCACCAAATCTCCTACCTTGAACTCCTTGCCCTGAGTATATTTGTCATGAAGGTATTTCATTTTATCCTTATACAGGGACGAACTAGAGTAGGCATGGAACCTAAATTCATCAAGCTTATTGAGTTGCTCCATTGGTAAATAACATGCTTTCCCAAACATCAACCGGTACGGTGACATACCAATTGGAGTCTTGTAAGCGGTCTGGTAAGCCCATAGAGCATCATCCAACTTTTTAGACCAACCGGTCCTATTGGCATTGACGGTTTTGGACAAAATGCTCTTGATCTACCTGTTAGACACTTCAACCTGGCCACTTTCTTGAGGATGATAAGGCATAGACACTTTGTGGTTGACACCATACTTGGAAAGCAAGGCATCAAAAGCTCTATTACAAAAATGCAATTCTCCATCACTAATAATTGCCCGAGGAGTGCCAAACTTTGTGAAAATGCTCTCCTTCAGAAATGCCACCACACTCCTAGCTTCATTGTTGGGCAAGGCCATGGCCTCAACCCATTTTGAGACATAATCAACCACTACAAGAATGTAAGTGTTTCCGCACGAGCTTACAAAAGGGCCCATAAAATCGATACCCCATACATTAAAGATATCAACTTCGAGAATGGTATTTAGAGACATCTCATCTTTCTTGGAAATCCCACCTGCTTATTGACATTGATCACACCTTTTCACTAGATCACTTGCATCTTTGAACAAGGTTGGCCAATAAAAACCACAACTTAGAACTTTTGAAGCGGTCCTCGCCCCTCCATGATAACCACCATACGGGGAGGAATGATAAGCCTCTAGGATGCTAAATTTCTCCTCCTCAGGTACACACCTTTGGATCACTCTGTCGGTGCAAATCTTGAACAAGTATGGCTCGTCCCAGTAGAAGTCCAAACTATCCCATTTGAGCTTCTTCCTTTGGTTAGAAGAGAGCTCACACGGGATGATGCCAGTCATAAGGAAATTAGCAATGTTCGCAAACCATAGCATATCACTCATCGACATAGAAAGTAGCTGCTCATAGGAAAATGCATCATTGATCTCTAGGCCATCACACGATCTTCCTTCCTCCTCCAAGGGGGACAAATGATCCGCCGCTTGGTTTTTGCTACCTTTCCGGTCCACTATCTCCAAATCAAACTCTTGAAGTAATAAGACCCATCGCATTAGTCTAGCTTTGGAGTATTTCTTTGTCATCAAATATCTAAGAGTTGCATGATCGGTGTGCACTATGACTTTGGCTCCCATAGGATATGGCTGAAATTTTTCCATTGCGAACACAATAGCCAACAATTCTTTCTCAGTCACCGTGTAGTTCCTTTGAGCTTCATTCATTGTCTTGCTCGCATAGTACACCGGATGAAATATTTTGTTCCCTCTTTGACCCAAAACTACCCCAACTGCAACATCACTCGCGTCGCACATGAGCTCGAAAGGCAATCTCCAATTGGGTACGGTAATGATTGGGGTGGTGGTCAGCTTATGCTTGAGAAGTTCGAAGGCTTGCATACATCTCTCATCAAACACAAACTTTGTATCCTTTTCTAGCAAATTGCATAGAGGATTTACTACCTTCGAAAAGTCCTTGATAAATCGTCGTAGAACCCCGCATGCCCAAGAAAACTTCTAACCCCCTTGACAGAAGGGGGGTCTTGAAATCAGCTCACTTTTTGCTTTATCAACCTCGATACTATTCTTTGAAGCTTTATGACCTAAAACTATGCCCCCTTCAACCGTGAACTGGCATTTTTCCCAATTTAGCACAAGATTCGTGTCTTCACACCAGGACAAAACTCTATCCAAATTGTTAAAACACTCATCGAATAAATCACCCACAACACTGAAGTCGTCCATGAACACTTCTAAAATATCTTCCACCATATCGATGAAAATGGCCATCATACACTGTTGGAATGTTGTCGGTACATTGCACAACCTAAAGGGCATCCGAGAGAAAGCAAAGGTGCCATATGGACAAGTAAAGGTTGTATTCTCCTGATCCTCCTGGGCTATCAAAATTTGATTGTACCCTGAATAACCATCCAAGAAACAATAGAAGGAACGCCCAGCAAGAGGATCAAGCATCTGGTCCAGGAAAGGTAATGGGAAATGAACCTTGCGGGTCACCTTATTCAGCTTGCGGTAGTCCATGCACACCCTCCATCCGGTCATTGTCCGGGTTGGAATAAGTTAAGTATTAGCATTGGTCACCATGGTCATACCACCCTTCTTCGGCATACATTGCACGGAGAAGTCCATGAGCTGTCAGAGATAGGATACACCACGCCGACATCTAACCACTTGATCGCCTCTTTTTTCACAACTTCTTGCATTGCCTCATTCAACCTCCTTTGATGTTCCAATGAGGGTTTTGCATCATCTTCCAGCATAATCTTGTCCATACAAAATGCGGGGCTTATTCCCCAAATATTAGCTAGAGTCCATCCAATTACGTTTTTCTGCTTTTTGAGCACTATAAGCACGTGATTTTTGCCCTATATGAGAATTACTCCCAAATATTCAAAATAAATAGTTTTCGATTGTGTGTGATTTTTGTGGGTTTTGTGTTATTTTTCTCTTATTGTTCGCATTTGTCTGTGCATGTTTATTTGTTTAAATTAATATAAAATACAAAATATGTCACATTTGCATCTAGGACTCACTTCTACATTTAGAAGTAATTAAGTTTGTTTTACAAAAATGGAACAATCACAAAAAAATACGTACTGTGCATTTTTAGCATTTAATGTCCAAATTATGTGATTTTATTTTAGTTGGTGTTTAATTTTGTGTGGCAATTATCATTAAGATTTAATTAGTATTTTAAGTTAATTTTGAGTTTATGATTTAATCTAGGATTGATGGTTTTATTAATTAGAAATTAAGGAAATGGAAAAATGAGAGGAAGGTCAGACTGAGCCGTATTATTTTAACCAAAAATGAGAGGAAGGCCAGTACTCGCCCCAGTCCAGTCCGTCTAAGACCAGCCCAAAACGACGTCGTCTAGGCGTGGAGAATCTGAACCGTCGATCTCCTAAGATCGAACGGTCCAGTCCACCCCCAGCATCGATGAAACGACGTCGTTTCAAGCCTGTTGATCCAGGCCGCTAATTCCATTTGATCTAACGGTCACAAATCGCTCCCGCGCCCCGACCCATTTATGCCCAAAGACTGATCCAGTCTCGAGGTAAACGAAGCGACGTCATTTCCATTAATGAATGGATCCAAGCCATTGATCTCATCAGATCGAACGGCTTGGATTCATTCCACCCGTTCGCATATAAGCAGCCAAACACACCCCACGCCCCCCCCNTTCAAAGACGAACCAGCCCAAACCCTAGCCGCCCCTACGCCCTTTCGCCTGAAACCCGGCGGCAATGACGCCACCGGCGACCAAGTTATCACCCTAAAGCCATTAGACCACCCTCCATCCAAATCCCTTACCCGTTTTGTTTGAATCAACCTGCATCGTCTCGAATCTTCATTTGAAGATTCGAACAAAACTGGAACCCACCCCAACCAAGCCCAAATTCACACCCTATCACCCCCTAACCTCCATCGTGCCCAAACCACCTTTGGTTCCGCTCGAATCGTGCTAGAACTGTTCGAATCCCAAATCGAACCAAAGAACCCTAGAAAAAACTAAGAAACAGGAATTTGTCCGAGTTAAGGGAAATTTGAGGTTTTAATCGACCTTAGTCGAATGTTCTCAGTCGAGAACACTCGATTAAGGTCCGTTTGGACCTCAAAAGTTTGAGTCGAAATTCAAAAGGGAACCGTGCGGAGTTAGCCTGTAATTTTGAGGTATCTTCCTTCTTTTTCTTTTTATTTTTATTTTTTGTTGTTGACGTTTATTTGTTTAAACCCCGTCGTATGTCATCATCTTTTATTCATTTTTCTCCTTCTCATCAGACCTTTTATTTGGTCCAGTTTCATCATAGCTTCTGTTTGTTGTCGATTATCACTGTTATAATTGTTGAATCAATTTTAATAGCTTCGTCGATTAGTTAGTTTCCTGATAGCTCCTTGCCTTGTTCAAAACCACTCGAATCCCCTGTACCCCTCCCAATTGTGTCAAACTATATGGCCCAGATCACCTGTTTGTTTGTTTTATCCTGAATGTTTGTTTCTATCTTTGTTATCTATCCTTTGAGTTTAGTATACCACAATGCTATTTGCTCATGTTTAAGTTTAATGTGGATCTGTGTTAATTGATCCCCCTGAATCATTGAATCTTTCGTTTGTTGTAATGTTGTTCGATCTAGTTTAAGTTCAATGTTCGTTTGAGTTTGCTGAGTTAAATAACAGTTTTAGGGTCTGATAGGAATTGAACCTGAGATCACCTTTAAGCCTTAGTTTGTTTTGTGAGCTTCCGACAGATGAACCATTAGATTAAGGAAATGGTGAACTGATTAAACTAATGGAATAGTTTAATCAGTAATGGGGGTTGATGACTGTTTAAAACACTCATAAGGTCAAAAAAAAATAGAAGTCAGGGCACGCTTGAAATCTAAATCAGGCTGCCCATGTTAGGCAATAAAATAAGGTTAAGGGATGATGGGTACTGACAGTTCTTATTGAGTGCTTATAGAATAATCAAGAATAGTATGGGAGGGTTAAAAGGTAGTGATTAAACAATAAGTACCCATAACCTCTGAATTAAAACAAGACATACTGTGGTGGCTATCAGGGAATATTGAAAAGGTTTTCTGATTTTTAAAATGCTCTTAGTAGCTGGACAGTCAATAGAGTCTGGGGATAAATAGGAGTCATTTGGGACTAATTAAGGACTAGATTTTTGGACACTAAAAAATTCTGTGTTTAAGTTGAAAGCAATTGGCTTTTAAATTAAAAAAAGGGTCAGAGATTGAGAAAAAAACTGAAGAAATCTGTTTTCTTTTACTGCTGAAAATCAGTGTTAGTGTTGTCACTATTTCATTAAAAATCAGAGTGCTTCGCTTTGGCCTTGAAGAGAATTTGGGATCTACTGGATCAGTCTTGTGGTTTATTTCAAGTTCAGTAGGGCCTATTTGTGTGTTTATTGTTGTTGTTGGTTTCTACTGGTATCATATTATTCCTGGGTTTGGTCTGTTGCTGGTGTTGCTGTTATACTTGCTATGTTGGGTTTTAAAGTTATCTCACACCTGCTGTTGTTACATTGCTGCTGACTTCCTCCCTTTTTTCTTGTATTCCATTATCCAGGTACATGTTCTAAGGCCCTCAAGTTTATGGAGAATAAAGTGAAAAAATGTTGCCTGAAGTAGAACTCTGAATTTTTGTTGTTTGATATCAATGTGTAAAACTGCAGTCTATTTGATATTACATGTTGTATACCAGACTAATTCTAAAAAATGTATAAATTGGACTAATGAACTATTGAACATAAGTTTATTCACTTAGCCTGTCAAGCATGTGTCGGGAATGTGGAAATATATATGAGTTTTGGTTGAATAATAGTGGTAATAGTCCCATATTGAGCTAGTTAATAGCTTCTGTTGGTTGAATGATTTCCGAGTTTCCTAAATCTTTCAAAAATGTTTCAAGCTGGAACCATAGGTTAACCATGTTCATGTACCTTGAAATAATTGCTAGCAGTTGTGTAACTCCTAATGTTTTAAAACAGTACAAGTGGTTAGTATTCAACATGCATAAATAATAACTGTGAGGCCATCTAGGTTCGATTTAGGAATCAATAGCGTAGTTTATAATCAGAATTAAAACCAGAGAGGTATAATCCTAAGCGTTGAGAGTTGGTTTAATGGTGTTAATTCGAGTTGTTAATTAAGTTTTTATTACTGGTGTCAAAATCCAAACCATGCCTTCAGTCTAATTTGCAGTAGTAATAATATTTAGGAAATCATTAATGTCAACTAATTAGGATCTTTTTTTTTGCTTAGAGACAAATGTATAGAAAATCATAATTGCTTTAGGTTTGCCTTTAAATAATAAACGAGATGAGCCTCGCCAAATACAACACATAATTGTGGGGGCCTCATAAATATATATATTAAAATACTTAGTTTTGGTACGGTTGTTTAGCGAATTTCACGGCCTTCCCCAAAATAATAACGCGTTAGTCTCTTTAGGCGCGTCTTTAATAATTTTACCTTCCTAAATTCGGGTGTGCATTTCATGCGACCCAAATCCAAATCCCAAAACGTTGAATAAAATGTGTCGAGGATCCGGGTGCATTTCATGTGACGCGATCCAAAGACATGTTTTAAACAACGTTCAATTTTCTTTAATAATTTGAATAAAGGCGGTTAAAAGTTAAAAGTGGAACATAAGTTGTAACATGTTTTAAAAATCAGATAAATAAGCTGAATACGACAATTGAGCGACCGTGCTAATACCACGGAACTTGGGAATGCCTAATACCTTCTCCCGGGTTAACAGAATTCCTTATCCGGATTTCTGGTATGCAGACTGTTAAATAGAGTCAAACCTTTCCTCGATTCAGGATTCAACCGGTGACTTGGGACACCATAAATCTCCCAAGTGGCAACTCTGAATCTCATAATAAATGAACCCCGTTTCGATTGTCCTTTAATTGGAAAAACCCCCTTTACCACATCCCTTCGCTGGGTGCGGTAGCGCCAAAAGGAGGTGTGACAAGCACCGCCAATGTGGCATCTACCTGCATGTTAGTAAGACAAGAAGAAAGAATAACTGGTAAAGTTGAATTAGAGCCCAAGAATTCATACCTGAGGTATGGAGGTAATGGTTTTAACTCCAACACCGGGGGTTCCTCAATTGAAGGCTTTGTTGGAGGCGTCTTTATATTTTCAATATCCAAAGAAAGTTTCCTAGGCTCACAAGAATAAAGCATTCACGTACTCCACTCGGCCCGCATCATCATTGACATCCAAATTCAACAATACGGCCTCCAAAGGGTCCTCAACATTGATCATTGAACTGGTATCATCAGTTATCACAGCCGTGACTAATCCACAAATGAACACACTTTGGTACAATTGGGCTACTTTATTGACTTGCACACATGAAAGACTACCTTTTCATCACCCACCCTAAAAGTGAGTTCCCCTGCTTCCACTTCTACTAGAGCCTTTCCCGTAGCAAGGAAAGGTCTTCCCAGTATGATCGGGACTTTATAGTCGACCTCACAATCCAAGATCACAAAATCAGCTGGCAAGATAAATTTGTCCACCCGGACAAGCACATCATCAACTATACCCAATGGTCGCTTCATTGATCTATCCGCCATTTGCAATCTCATGGAAGTTGGCCTTGGTGGACCAATACCCAAAGTCTTGAAAACTAAGTAGGGCATCAAATTGATACTTGCCCCTAGGTCACACAAAGCTTTAGCAAAGTCTGCACTCCCAATAGTGCAAGGGATTGTGAAAGGGATCCTCCAACTTCGGAGCCATTGAATGCAATATAGCACTAACTTGGTGGGTCATCTTGATAGTTTCACGGTCCATTGATCTTTTCTTTGTAATCAAATCTTTCATGAATTTAGCATAGCCAAGCATTTGCTCCAAAGCCTCCACCAAAGGCACGTTGATGGATAAGCTTTTCATCATGTCAATGAACTTTTTAAATTGATTCTAAATTTTCTTCTTGGCTAGCCTTTGAGGATATGGTGGAGGGGGCCTAGGCAAGGGTGCCTTAGATTTTGGCACAACCGAATCCAGCATGTCAATTACGTGTTCCCTAGACGAGTTCACATCATTTTACGTTTCCACCTCGGCATCTTGAACATTAATCCTCACTTCTTGATTCACATTCTCATCAACCACATTCTCAACCACCAAAGGAACTTCATCTTCTTGCAACTCAACTTCATCACCTAAAACTTGATTTTGTTTGGAGGCATTCACATCACCGCCTCTTTCACTCCTTGTAGTTACCTCCATAACATGATTGTTCCCACCATTTGGGTTCACTACCGTATTACTTGGTAGAGCACCCTTAGGGCTGTATTCAAGGATTGAAAGATTTGACCTAGTTGCACCTCCAAATTCCTAATTGAAGTATTGTGAGAAGCCAATTATGCATCGGAATCCGCATTCTTTTTCATCATATGTTCGAACATCATTTCAATTCTACCCATTTCATTATTGGATGAACTAGGACCCTGGGATGGAAAAGGAGGTGGATTGTTCGGTTGTTGGTATATTGGGGGCCTTTGCAAGCCTTGCCCCTGATTTCCTTGGTTATTGTTCCACCCGCCTTGGTTGTTGTTGTTTCCACCCCAACTGTTGTTGTTGCCCCAGTTTCCCTGATTGTTGTGGTTGTTATTTTTATTTCCCCAGTTGTTGTTCCCTTGATGTTGATTGTTCCAATTATTTTTGCCTTGTTGTTGATTGTTCCAATTGCCCTGGGATCGCCATTGATGTTGTTGGTTGGAAGAATTGTCTCTTTGGCCTTGGTAATTATTCACATATTGCACCTCTTCATTTTGGTCATCATAGCTATCATCTTTGAACCCATTACCATCATTGTCAAATTGATCTGAATTCCCTTGGTTCTGTTGACCTCTTCGCCTTCTTTGGTTCACTGCGAGGATTTTGGACTTGTTGCTACTGTGCCTTTGCCAATTGGTTCATTGTTGTTGTAAGTTCTTCTATTGCCTGTCCATGGTCATGTAGTTCTTTGTTCAAATGAGTAACCTTGGGGTCACCCTGAGGCACATTGACTCTACTTTGCCAAGAGAAGGATGTGTCAGTCATTTCATCAAGAATCTCACAAGCTTCATCATAAAGCAGCTTCGTGAAATTACCCCCAACCAATTGGTTCACTATGCATTGATATGTTATATTGATGCCCCGATAGAAGTTTTGTTGTATCGTCGCCTCTGTCATATCATTGTTGGGGCATTCCTTCACCATAATTCTATATCGCTCCCAAATTTCATGCAGCTCCTCATTGAAGGCTAAGATCTCATCCCGTAGTGATGCCATGTGTCTTGGTGGGAATAATTTGGCAATAAACTTATCCGCCAACTCATCCCAAGTGGTGATGGAATGGTTGGGAAGTCGCTCAAGCCAATCCAATTCTTTCCCCCTAAGTGAAAAAGGGAAAAGCCTCAATCGAAGTTCATTCTCAGACACATTGGTTTGCTTGCTCCCCCAACGGGTATCCACGAACCCCTTGAGATGTTTGTAGGAATTTTGAGTGGGAGCACCCATGAAGTACCCGCGCAGCTCCAACAATGTCAGCATCACATTTGTTATTTGAAAATTGCCCGCCCGAATCCAGGGCAGAACAATAGCACTCGCATAGCCTTGGTTGGGAAAAACTCTATGAGCCACTCATGGAGGTGGCGGAGGAAGGTCTAGAATATTGTCATTTGCATTGGTCTATCAGCCTCTACATTGTCCTTGAGGTACAAGAGGCAACGTTTCCTCTCCAATTTCATCTACCTCATCCCCCGCATTCACATTTCCAAGAGGGTCATTAGTATTTAAAGCCATTTTGGTACCTATAGTATTGATACACACAAATTAGTAACAAGAAAGAAAGAAGAACAAAACACAAACCTAACTAAATAGATAGACAAAACCGTTAGCTCCGCGGCAACAGCGCCAAAAAGTGTTCGCGGCCTACTCCGCACTACTATTTAAGTAGCGAGAGAGGGTCGAAGCAGCTTTTACTCGATTTAGGGTCGGGATCGAATCCACAGAGAGCTAGAATTTGGAATTGAGTATCTATCTATTGTAGAATTGTGTATGTGTTCTTTATTACACTTCTATTCATTTTTAGGGTTTTTGTTTACTTCTACTATTATCAAACTACAAATGGTAATTGCAACTAAATAATGCCAAGAGTTATAATGCTACGAGATGTTCAAATAGGTTTAAAAGGGCACTAGGGTAGTGACTACCGCACGTTTGACATATTTGGGGAGTACGTTATAACCGTTGCACGACTTTACCCACTCTACACCTCTCGGTGGTTTGAGTGATTTTGCCCAAATTGGCTTTCTCAAGACTAATTGGGTATGCAAATTTGCACAAGCAACTAGGGTTCAATTCGGGTATTACTATCGCGAGGTTTAACTCTTTAATTGGAGCTATCAATCTCTTGAGTACGCCACAATTCATTGTTGGACCAATTTCAGAGACTTAGGCTCTCTTTATCAAGAAGAGCTCAAGTCAACTCAACACAAACTAGTGTTTGCAACCACTAATTCAGAAATTAACCATGAAATTAGCTCAAATAACAAACACACATATTCAATTTAGCCCTAAATTACAAGGCCCATCAATTACCCACACTAAGGTTGAGCCACAACCCTAGATTAAGGGTCTAGATACTCATATTTAGAGAAGAAAAATAAGAAATAGATGAAGAAAACCTCATATTAATTAATCACTTAGTCGAACACAAAGATTCAATGATTAAAAGTAGCTAAAATTGCCCAAAAAGGCTTAGAAAGTCGAACCCACGAGTGCAGCTGCTAAATTACAATATCTGATACCCTAAAAATGGAAAAAGAAGCTATTTATACTAGGCTAAAAATCTGGACAAAAATGCCCCTGCGGGTTAGTGCGGACCGCACAAAATGAATCGCGGTCCGCATACCGCACAAAGTCGTGTGTGGTCGCTCTGGGCCTGTTTTTCCTGAGCTTGTCTTGTCTTTGTCACTTGTGCAAGTTTCACTCTTTTTGAGTTGATCTTTGGCATCTTGTCACTTTGATGATCAAACCTGCAATCAAGCACAACTTGTGTGCCGTTTGGGACTATTTTGTATGAATTTCTAATCAAAGCGTAAGAAGAAGGAGTATAAAATGCGTCAAATTCCCTAGTTATTATCATGTCTAGCCAAGTCGATGTAATGGACAACATACTCCGAGACAGTCATAGTACAGTGGCGCAAATGCTCAAACTCCATGCGCCAGGCATCCCTAAGGCTTTGGGAGACATACTCCCTCGTGAACATATCTGAAAACTGAGCCCAAGTCAGGGAAGCTGCCTCATCCAGACTGTCTAACTCATAAGCACGCCACCACTGATAGGCGACTCCTCGAAGCTGGAAAGTAGTGAAGGAAACCCCGATCGATCCTGATATGACCATAGTACAGAGAATACGGTAGCACTCCTCCAGAAATCCCAAGGCATCCTCTGATACTAACCTACTAAATACAGGAGGATCATATTTCTTGAACCTCTCAAGTCTCCGCTGCTCATCCTCTTAAGCCGATGCCATGTCCTCGGGCTGAACTGGTACTACAGGCGGTGCAGGAATAACCTATGGAACCTGCTCAACATGCACTCGCTGCTCAGGAGTGCGGGCGGTGGGCGGCGGGAGTCTGTACTCCTCCCCCGGCCTGGGATGTGGCTGCAGCAAGGGGAAGCAACCCTACCTGAGCCAAAGTGGTGTACATGCTCATAAATTGTGCCAAAGTCTCTTGGAGTGCTAGAGTAGTAGTGGCGGACGTATCAGGTGTCTGCACTCCGGCTGGTACTGCTGGTGGTACCTCGGCGGCAGCTCGCACGGGTGCTCTGGCTTCACCACGAGTGCGTCCTCAGCCTCTACCCCGACCCCGGCCTCTGATGGATCCAGTAGGGGGCACGGGTGCCTGGTCATCTCGAGTAGCGCATGTCCTCACCATCTAAGAGAGAATAGAAAGACAGAAGTTTAGAATTGGGGTATCAAAAATCTCGCACGACAAGGAACTCAAATGAGGTGAAATTTTCCTAACAGTTATATAGCCTCTCGTAGATAAGTACAGACGTCTTCGTACCGATCAACAAGACTCTAATAGACCAGCTTATGATCCATGACTCCTATGAACCTAGAGCTCGGATACCAACTTGTCATGACCCTGGTTCGCCCTCCATGAACCATCATGACGGCACCTAGTCTCTACAACTAGGTAAGCCTAAATTGCAGAAAAAGAAACCAAAATTTGCGGAAGTAAACAACTTAAAACAAAAATAAGGAAAATAAACAGT
Organism: Nicotiana glauca; assembly: GCA_026770625.1. NCBI lineage: Eukaryota > Viridiplantae > Streptophyta > Magnoliopsida > Solanales > Solanaceae > Nicotiana > Nicotiana glauca. The sequence continues at coordinate 20,761 of MU740719.1, forward strand.
GTTTAAATGTGCCGCTCGACATACACCATATTTAATTCTCAAAACCAATACATAAATCCAAGACCCGGAAACCCATGAATCACAAGCTAAGAAGTACTACATAGCTCTAACTCCAGAATGTCTAACAAGAACTGAAAATACAAAAGGGCTAATACTAAGCAGCAAGAATAGAAAGAGACTCATCGGTCTGCGGACACGGCAGATATACCTCGAAGTCGCTATAGCAGTCGCCTCATCTCAGGGGTGGTAGGACTGAGTCGAAGTACCTAGATCTGCACATGAAAAACATGCGCAGGAAGGGCATAAGTAATGGTGTATTGTGGGCCGAGCCCGTGCCTAAACGGACCTAATGGGCCGGGCTTCGCGGTCCCGGGCTTAGTGGGCCTGGGCTCTGGCGGTCCCGGGCTTCGCGGTCCCGGTCTTGGTGGGCTCATGGGATGGAATCGGCCCGTGACGGGCCTAAGCCCACTATGGTCCCAGGCTTAGCGGGTCGGGCTCGTGGGCTTAGCGGGCCTAATGGGCTTTTTAATTTCCGGGTTTTTTTTAAATTTTTTTTTGTTTAAGGCAATTTCTTGTAAACCATATATGTATGTATATATATAAATTTCTCTTATATATGG
>MU740729.1:9771-23385 GCA_026770625.1 Nicotiana glauca
TTCCTTTTCTACACACTGAGCATTTTTTATCAACAACAACTCAAGACATACTATTGTCTTCACACGTCTACGAAGTACCCTATAACCTTTATCAAAATTTGCTTCAGTCGTGCCATCCTCGGCTCATTTTCTGCAACCCGGACTAATCTGCCAGCATACCTAAAAAAGAAACCAACATAAAACATAACAATGCAATCAGCTAATCAACCGCAACCTCCCCAACTTGGCTGAAAGGCACCTGTCAGGACACATTTAATAACCCATAATACTTTAACCCTAATGATGCCATAATATTATAGTGAGATTAAACTCAAATCATCTCCTAGTTTATGAAAACATAGATCCTCGGATACTGGAATCCTCTACAAACCTGGCATTCATCCCCACATCAGCTGGGTCCAATCTCTGAAGCGACCCAAATTTTCAAATTACAACATGTACCTTTTCAATTACACATAAGATCTTCTAATAATATACATAAAAATCATGCCCCTTAAGAACACTCCGCAGGAGATAACACACCTGCCTCGCCTCAATTTAGTATTTCAGCACATCTTCCACCATCATACACATAACACAACCATTTTAGTCTTCCTGAGTCTGAACTCATTTCGCCACAAGTATTGCACTTAACATACAACTAGGAGATACGAAAATATTCTTCACGCGCCCATAATTCGGACTACACATCAAGCCACAATAGGAATCGAATCACTTAACAGTCCATCTACTATCCTTCAGACTTTATCACCATTACCAAGTCATATAGAAACATTACACAGTACCAACATACTCATTACGTAGCTATCCAGCCGCCATTCCCACAATTAGGGATAACACTAAACGTATAAGTTCATAACACCAGCTCACAAAATCAGCACCTTGGTGCTCAAGCCATAAGCAAATATTCGCCCTCAAGTCCTCGAGACTGGCCCAACATCGAACTCACGGGATCACATCTCGCCCCTCGATTAGGGAATCACAAGCCATCAAGTCACTTACAATACTGAGCGCTCATATGCACATACAGACGTGTGGAAGGAATTTCAAGAGTTATATCTCAAGCTGAATCAATTACGCACGATAAGAATTCCAAGAAAGTGAAGTTTTCCTAAAGGTTCTGTGGCCTCTCGAGGCTAAATACGGACGTCTCCGTACCGATCCGTGAGACTCTACTAAACCTGCTCATGACTCGTGAGACCTAGTAACCTAGGCTCTGATACCAACTTGTCACGACCCAAACCCACACTGGTCGTGATGGCGCCTCCCGTGAAGACAAGGCCAGCCAACTAACCCAATTCACTTCCTTTTTAATATTATTTAAACATAAATAAATAAGTGTTACAACTTAACAACATTAATAATTAGGACTACAACCCCACACAACCCGATCGGTGTGTCACAAGTCACGAGCATCAAAGAAGTAGGAACACTACTATAGGGCCAATATTATATATATACAAAATAAAATCTAAAAATTAAAGATGAAGTGCGATGCCGTGAACGCTGGCGGTCACCTTGATCAACTACGTTAGTAAGGCCTTCGGTCAGCTAATAACCTGCTACCGGGTGAGCAATACCTGCAACTGCACACGAGGTGCAGGGAGTAAAGTGAGTACTTCCAACTCAGTGGTAATAAGAGCGAATAATATCTGAGCGATAAGAAAACACGTATGAGCACTCCAAAATGCTATAACAGACAGTACAACCCTTTGAGAAAGATAGTAAAACCGTAACACTGAGAAAATCCTTTAGAAAATCTCAAGTTCAGTTAAAAATCTCTTTTGAAAATATGCCTTTTCAACAGTTGCGAAAAATAATTTCAACAAGCAGGAAATAATCAGAAATCTGCCCCTCGGGCTCAGTATCAACCTCTCAGTGCAGTATCAGCCCCGCGGGCTCACTCCTAACTCACAAAGTACAACATCAGCCTCTCGGGCTCAGCACTCCTTAACACGTAACACCAGAGTATCTGGTCAACAAGGAAAGTAATAGCATGTATGTCAATGATGTGTGAGTGCTAAAAATCATGCCACGTAGTACAAACAGGAATGAATGCATGAATGCAATGCATATGACCTCTACGGCGCGTAGCCCGATCCATGGGTACCCTGTGCTCACTGGGGGGTGTACAGACTCCGGAGGGGCTCCTACAGCCCAAGCGCTATAATACTGCAGCGTGCAGTCCGATCCACATAATGTATCACTGCGGCTTGCGGTCCGATCCATATAATATACTACTGCGGCGCGCAGTCTGATCCACATAATATATCACTGCGGCATGCAGTCCGATCCATATAATATACTACTGTGGCGTGCAGTTCGATCCATGCATGTATATGTATGTACTGCTGCGGCATGCAACCCGATCCATATCTCAGTCCAGAACATGCAAATGAGCCACTCGGGCAATGTCAAGTAATAGCTTTTAACTCAAAACATCATAAAAATGCAATTTCTGTCGTTAAACTTTAGCAATATGACTGCACATTTCAAAATAGAGTTTAACTCAGGACTGAAATCATTTAATATGCTAAGTGTCATTAAAACAGTGATAATAACCCCTACAGGGTTCAAATAACCGGCACGAAGCCCAAAACATGGCAATCAGCCCAATTCAAGATAGCATCTAGCAAGTTTCTGTCAATTACGTAGTAAAATCCACAACCGGGACGGACCAAGTCACAATCCCCAACAGTGCTCTACCCCACGCTCATACCAGGCATGCAAGTCACCACAATACAGCACTATGATGTGCAAATCCGGGGTTTCAAACCCTCAGGATATCATTCACAAGTATTACTCACCTCGAACCGGTGAAATTCCTCGCTCGCGACGCCTTTGCCCCTCAAATTGGCCTCCACGCGCGTCGAATCTAACCAAAAACAGAGCGCATACATCACAATATACTAATGGGACAACACCCAATCGAAAACAATCGAAATATAGCAAAAATCTCAAATTAGTAAAACCCGAGCCCCGGGCCCACTTCTCGAAAAATTACAAAACTTACATTACCGGATTCCCCGTCTCCCCACGAGTCTACCCATACCAAGAACTCCCATATCTGAGCTCAAATGACCTACCAAATTCCAATTTGAAATTTGTCAAAAACTCAAGCTCTAGTTCATAATTTTAGGCTCAATTTCCATGAATTTCTAGACCAATTTCACCATATAATCATGTTTTAAGGCCAAGATTCTTACCTCACGTCGATTCCTCTTGAATCCCTCTAAAATTCCCGTCCAAAAGCTACCGAGGACCTCAACCAAAAATACCAATACATCCCATAACATTATTCAAACTTGTTCCAATCCTCAAAACACTATCGTTAACATCAAAATCATCAAATTTCTCCAAATCAAAGCCAAAGTTCTTCAAGAACTTTCGAAATGCACTTTCGATCAAAAACCCGATCAAACGACGTCCGAATGACCTGAAAATTTGCAGACGTATCCAAAATCACCTAACGAAGCTACTGCAACTCTTGGAATTCCATTACGACCCTCGCATCAAAATCTCACCTATCAACCGGAATTCGCCAAAATTCAAACTTCGCCAATTCAAGCCTAATTCTACACCGAGCCTCCAAAATCAATTCCGATCACACTCCTAAGTCACAAATCATCCCCCGAAGCTAACCAAACCACCGGAATTCACATCCGATCCCTCTAACCACATAGTCAACTTCCGGTTGACTTTTCTAAAACAAGCTTTCTTCTAAGAGACTATGTGCCTCATTTCCAACTAAAACCAATTCAATTCTATCCGATCAACTCAAAATACTGATATTGAAACATAGAACAACAAAATATGGGGGAAACGGGGCGGCAACTCACGTGACAACAGGTCGGGTCGTCACAATGCCAATCCTTATAACCCTGATTTTTTGTTACAAAGCATAATAGGTTTATGTATTTCTAATTCATTCATACACAGGTTACTATCATTAACCCTTAAGTTCACATTTCAGCTATTAATATATTTCACATTCGAGCTAAACTTACAACCGTACGAATACAAAAAAAAACAAAATTCTTACAGTCCTGACAGCCCCTTTTTACCACAAATAACGAGATCTTATTATGAGGAACGCAAATATGAGATTCAACACAGAACACTCATTTTGCGAACAGAATGGAGGAAGCAGTAATTACAATTAACTACTGTAATGACTAAAGCTATTGTAAAGTTTCAAATAGTCCTCAATTATACATTTTTGTAATGAAATTATAGATTAACAACAATTCAAATTGAATAAATTCAATAGGTAAACAGCAGAGCAGAACTTCATTCACTCAAAACTTGAGAATACAATCGTGTACCTGAGATGTGAAATTCAGAAGAAAAAGAGAGAGTCAGCAGTTTTTTATTGGAAAATCAACCAAAAACAACAACAAAAACACATCAATAGTTCGATTCCAACAACAACAGGATTTTTAAAAGTCAAATTCCCTCAATCATCAACCAAAATTATACCAACCAGAACAACAACATTCAGATGATCAAATTTGTACTGATTTCTAATAGAACAGTGACTCTTTTCAGTTTTCTACTAATTTTTCACTTGTTTTTTGGATTTTTTGAAAGAAATTTGGATTTAGAAGAGAGAATTGTGATCTTAAATCTTAATTTCAGATCTGGAATTTGCTAGATATTTTTTTGGGGAGAATTTTTTGGGGTTCAAAACTTTTATTCAAGGCACTATTCATACCTATTTATAGAAAATTTTAAGGTGCAACTTCAGATTTTTATTTTACCTATTAGTCCCTACTTTATTTCCATTTTAATCCTCTATTTTCTGACTTTTTAAACAAGTTACTACACCTATTTTATTAAAACTTACACTAAAACCCATTCTAGAATGTTCTAGTTGCATCTACCATGTTTCTATCCCTTTGAAATACCTATTATACCCTCACTTGCATTCTAAAATTATCCATTTTTATTAAACTACCCTTTTTCGATGCCCAAACTACCCTTGAGGTTCCCTAATATTACTACCAGACTTAAGATATTCCAAAAGTGCCCCTACTTTTCTTCTGAAATTACTACCTCTAATTCTTTTCTTCTTCTTTATTTTTATTATTATAGACTGACTATGATTACTAATTTTAGACAGTTATAACCAAGATAATTCAAAATATCCTAAGATTTAATCCAATTGATATAAATTGCAATTAACAATATACTAATTATACTAAACGGTAACAATGAATCATCAAATATTATCACTGAATTACTAACAATACCCATGAAATAGAATTAACAATGAACTAACTAAAAATCAGAAGACATTACCCAACAATCATTTTGGGCTGCATTTTTGACTGTTTGGAAGTTGCAAAATAGCCATTTGGCCCCTAAACTTTAATTTAACCCCAAACTTTATATAATTACACTTTTCCCAATTCTCAACTATAAAACCCCCTCATTCTTTCATTTTTACTCACCAATTCATCAATCTCTCTCAATCTCTCACAATTTATATCTAATTTCTCTTATATAATTGCTTATATTATTATTTCAATTTCGTGAAAATTTGTGAAGTTGGTGAATTGAAGTATTCAAGTCTTCAAAGATTTTCAATTTTAAAGAAGTTGTTCGGCAATTCGGCAAACTCGTTCCAACTCTTAAGTTTTAAGAATATATTTTGTGTGTTTTAGTTTGTATAATTATAATTAATATGGCATTTTCTTTGAAAAAAATGTTTGGTGGAAAGGGAAAAGCTAAAATGGGTGAAAGTAGTTGCCAACCAACTACCTTCCCCCGGCTCCCCGACCTAGACCCGTTACCCGTCCAGCTGCTCCAATTATTCTTGATAGTGATAACCCTTATTTTTAATTTACCGATACTGAATTTTCCAATATTACACTAGGTAAACAATTAGATGAAGAAATTATGAATGCTCTTTATCCTAATGAAAATATTTTTGAAACCCAACCGGATTTAGCTGAAACCCAACCGGATTTAGATGATACACCTATTAGTACTGTTAATAACCTAACTGATGCACCGCCCGACCCACCTGTAGAAACACCTACTTTTAATAGACAACCTCCTAAACGCCAAGAAACATCATTAGTTTGGAATTTTTTTACACAAGTAAGAGACCAAAACAAGGCTAAGTGTAACAATTGTGGGAAATTGCTGGCGCATAAATATACTGGAGAACGTAGCGGCACGGGTAGTTTGACTAGGCACATATTTACACACCCTAGAGATAAATCTATATATTTACAAATTATAGCGCAGCAAGAGGGGACAAGTGTAGATACTACGGTTAACCCTAGTACAGGTTCAAATCTAGTTCAACCTGGAATTAACACTGTGACTGGTGGTATTTTATATTATGATCCAAATAAAGATCGTGAAGAATTAGCAAAGATGGTTACTGTTATGTGCTTACCATATACTTTTCCTTCTAATCCTAATTTTGTGCATTATATTAGAAAAGTTTTTAATCCTACTTATAAAGGTTGGCCTCGCGCAACTGTTAAGAGCGATATTTATAAATATAAACATGAATATGAACAATATTTGCGATATTTGTTTACTCATATAAGTAATCGAATTTCTATTACAACTGATGTTGGTAAAGTAATAATAACTGTGATTATCTACCTGTTACAAGTCATTGGATAGATAATGAGTGGATAATGCAAAAACGCAATAATGCATATAGAATAATTAATTCACCTCACACAGGTAAGTTTATTGGTAACACTGTTGCAGATATTTGTAGATATTTTTGCTTTAATGATAGAATAATGGCAATTTCTATGGATAATGCTTCTAGTAACTGTCACGACCCAAATTCCATACCCGGTCGCGATGTCGCCTCTCGTGAAGACAAGGCCAGCCAACAATCCCAAATCATCTATTTAACAACTATCAAACATAAATGAATAGAAAATATAACTCATTGGCATTAAAACTATTAATTTCATCCCAATACAACCCGACCGGGGTGTCACAAGTCATGAGCATCTAAAGGAGTCCAAATACCTTTACAAGACCAGTAGTGTACAATACGGAATTTTTAAAGTAAAAAGGGTAGAAAATCCGGTGCCGCGGACGCTGGCGGTCACCTGGCTCAGCTATAGTAGCAAATCTCCAATCAGCTCAAACCCGCTACCGGGTAACAAATACCTGCATCTGCACACGAGGTGCAGGGAGTAAAGTGAGTACTTCCAAATCAGTGGTAATAAGAGTAAATAATGCTGAGAGTAAAGAAATCACGTAAGAGCACTACATCATGCTATAAAGTACAGAACAACCCTTTTTAGAACCAGTAGTTCCATGAAAATCCTTTATAAAATATCTTAAATATAACGCTATTTCAAGCAGTAAAATCAATTATACCATTAAAACCATAAGGTATCAGATAATTCTCCTTTTTAAAATAGAGGAAATAACAAATTCAACAATTAAGGAATAATCACAAGTTTGCCCATCGGGCTCAATATCAAACTCTCAGTATAGTATCAGTCCCACGGGCTCACTCCCAACTCACCAGCACACAACATCATCCCCTCGGGCTCACTCCCAACTCACCAGACACAAACAACATAGCCCCTCGGGCTCACTCCCAACTCACCAGACACAAACAACGGCCTCTCGGGCCCACTCCCAACTCACCTGGGTACCCTGCGCTCACTGGGGGTGTGTACAGACTCCAGAGGGGCTCCTACAGCCCAAACGCAATATCAATAGGCCTCAAAGCCTTCACACATCACATATGAGGCCTGAGAGCCTCCTCACATAACACTCGAGGCCTGAAAGCCTCCTCACATCACTCGACATATCCTCACAGATGGCCCTTGGCCTCAGTCAGTCCAGAAAATAGTCATAAGCCTCTTGGGCTTCAGTAAAACAATAGTGCTCGGCTCATTAACATTTTAAATGTCATTTAAATATCGAGTTGAGTATAAACATAGTTGAGTTCACAAAATAATATAATTCAATTGGACTGAATTTAATAATATTTCAATTCGTGAGGAAAAATTGTGATGTAAATTCACAAAAGATTTCAGATAATTGGCACAAAGCCCAAGCATGGCAATAAGCCCAAATCATGATAAAAATCAATAATTCTTTATCAAATATGCGGGACGGACCAAGTCACAATCCCCAATGGTGCTCCACCCCATGCTCATACCTGGCGTGCAAGTCACCACAATACATCACTATGATGTGCAAGTACGGGGTTTCAAACCCTCAGGACATCATTTACAAATATTACCTACCTCAAACCAGCGAATTCTCTAGCCCGCGACGCCTTTGCCCCTCACACCGGCCTCCACGCGCGTCAAATCTAACCAAAATCAGGGAAAATATATCACAATATGCTAATGGGACATAACCCGATTGAAAGAACTCAAAAAATACCCGAAAACACGAAATTGGCAAAACTTGAGTCCCAGGCCCACGTCCCGAAAAATTTCGAAATTTACATTTCCGGAATCCTCGTCTCGCCACGAGTCCGTACGTACCAAGAACTCCTAATTTGGACCACAAATGGCCCCTCAAAATCCAAATTTAAAGCTTTTGCTCCAAGCCCTAATTTCTTATCATTTTGCTATTTTTTCAAGAATTTCAAAGATGATTCTTCAATAAAGTCATGTATTTAACTCATAAAACTTACCTCCAATGATTCCCAGTCGAAACCCCTTCAATTCCCGTCCAAAAAGCTCCCATGTTTGCTCAAAAATGGTGAGAATTATGTTTGGTTCGCGGATGATTTTTCGAAAATACTGTTCATCCCGTGTGTACTGTTCACCCGTGTGTACTGTTCATGGGTACTGTTCATGGATACTGTTACGGGGTATTGTTCACGAATACTGTTACGGGGTACTGTTCATGTATACTATATACGGGTACTATTCACGCAAGTGCGATCACTGTTCACACTTACGAAAAATGCTGAAATTGCCCAGAAAATTGCAGCAGCTTTCCTTTTCACTAAAAAGGCTCTAACTCCATCATACTAACTCGGAATTAGACGATTCTTGTTCCTATGAGTCAAAAATAATATTACGAACACAACCCTTACATCAAAACTGAATTCGGAGCTCATTTGCCCAGTTCAATACCCATTTCGCTCGTTAATAAATTAACTCACATTTCGCGTCAAAAACCCAATCGCGACTTGATGAAATTAAACCAAAATTTCCAGATTAGTCCTATAATTCATGATTTAAATTCTGGAAGTCTCGAAATCAAATTTCGATCTGTGGAAGTAAAAATGGACCTTTGGATCATTACAGGTTTATGCTCAAAACAACAAAAATCTTCCAAAAATGACCCGTTGGGCATCCGAAACACACCCGAGGTCCCCAGGACCTCAACCAAAAGTACAAACATGTTTTAATACCTCATTCAAACTTGCTCGAACCATAAAAATACTATCGTTAACATCAAAATCATCACTTTTCATCAAATCAAGGCCTAAGTTAAACTAAAACTTTCAAAATGCGCATTCGATCAAAAACCCGACCAAACGATGTCCGAATGATCTGAAAAAATGTACACATATCCAAAATCACCCAACAAAGCTACAGCAACTCTCGGAATTCCATTCCAACCCTCGGATCAAAATCTCACCTATTAACCGGAATTCGCCAAAATACTAACTTCGCCAAACTAGGCTAACTTTTTCACCGGACCTCCAAAATTACTTCTGATTGCGCTCCTAAGCCTTAAATCATCACCCTGAGCTAATTGAATCATTGAAATTCAATTCCGAGCTCTCTAACTCACAAGTCAACATCTAGTTGACTTTTCCAATTTAAGTCTTCTTAAAAGAGACTAAGTATCTCATTTCTTAATAAAATCACTCCAAATCAATTCTAACACACCCAATACCAATAATGAAACTTAAAGCAACACAATCAGGGGGAAACAAGGCGGTAAATCACGAGACGACGGGTCGGGTCGTCACATTCTCCCCAACTTAAACAAACGCTCGTCCTCGAGCGGACCCAGAGTTGTTCTAGAAGTTCAGCAATAGCTGAATAACTTTACCATGCATATAACCCGGGGTGATCCCACGTCACCCTATCTCATATAGCCCGACAACACAATATAGCTTAAATTTCACAATACATCTAGTCCATAACCCATAGAACTACATTTCACCTTCTGAAATCTTACACAAGATCAGAACCTCACGTCTCTATATCCAGAATAAACACGAACCAGCTATGATAATCTATACCTGCAACCTTGGATGCAATCATGTGATATACCACATAACTCAAACACATGCAGCGATAACTTCCATTCACAACAGCTGCCCACGACAACCAAAATATCGATAGAAAATCTCTTGTTAGATAAAACCTTATTTCAATACCTTCATATACTGCCCACGATATATAAAACACGCGATAACCGCATCCATTCCTCAGGTCACCCATACGCGAAGCCATTTTCTTCTTGAATAATACCACAACAGATTTTTGAGCCAACCCTCGATATGAGCTCTCTAGTCAGCCGAAATCACACTTGTTCGCGTTCATTAATGACTCCAACGATTATCTCAAATCAACCATTCATGAGGCCATTTCTTCTTTGGCAATTACCGTGGCCGAACCTTGATATTTACCCATCAAACATGCTGAAATCGAATCCGTTTATATTCATTAATGATCACTACGATCTCTTCTGACCAAACACACCATCCTGGTGACATAACGCCTCAATACGGGCCTAAGCTACATCTCGCATAATATACGCACCCATAAGAAACGGTCTGAACATACTCAAATCAGGACAAACGACTCATACGAAAGAGTTGTACCTCAAGCTCATCAAAACCACTACAACACAAGGCTGAGACCACGTCTCTCATCATAAAATAGAACATATGAATCCACCCCGAAAGGTCATAATCAATTCTCCCTTTACCGAGCGACACCCAATTACTCTTCCCGCTCGACTTTTTCTACGTATCCTCAACAGAACCGTACCATATGTACCTATATCCAACAAATCATGACATCTCACAGAATAGAAAAGCAATTCATAGATCTCCCCAAATCACCAACCAGTTCAAGAACAATCGAATCAACCTATCTCTTAACAATACAACTCGGGACTAACCAAGCTAACTCGAGCTAGATACATAGCCACAACAGCCTGCCAACGAACTCAATACCAAGAAGCATGTACATCAGAACTCCATATAACACACAAATGATCATACCTTATCCCAGTTTCCACCGTACGAGTACATGCACACATTTGATACCCAATCATTCCACGACAGACACTTAATATTTACCTGTGCTACCAAGCGAACCCGAATACCACTAGTGGACCCAACAAGAACATGCTGCAATACTACTAAAATATAATCAGTTTAATCACATTACCTTTTTTTCTGAGACATATACTCTCATCAAATCACTTTCACTTAGCAATATCATTCTCCCTAATCATCCGAAGATCGTTTATCTAATCATTTAGGAGGAATCACTACACATCACATGCTCTGCATGACATACACAGGTCTTGTTCAAATTCTTACAATACTAACTCGATAGATGAGACCTGTACACATTCATAACTACTACCGAAACAACAATTCATTAGTTCTATACTCTTGGCAAGAACTATCACCTCATTCTGAGCCAAACAATCGTCTTAGCTCTTTAATTTTACTTTATATACTCAGATTACACTGATCTCAAATTCAATGATCTCATCTTACCCAGTATGAACTGTTCGGGCAATAAGCCACTTCAAACATAATTATAAGCCGCATATGATGCCCCAATGTGCTAATACCAATTCGAACTCAATACAAAAGAAAAACAAACTCTGGAAGTAATTACCAATCCCACGCACTAATACGGACCTTCTTTAGAAAACAAGTTGCAAGACATACAAAATAGTATATAGAAAACTATGATGTGGCGGCATGCAACCCGATCCATATAATATACCCATGGCGGCGTGCCACCTGATCCACATATAGATCTCACATAAGGAGATGTACATCGAGCCAAATCTGCTCATTACAACATAATACCGAATATCGGTCATAAGCAGGCTAAGTGCATCATAATATCTCTGAGGGCATATAGCGTTATAGCTACAAAAATCAAGCACAACTGAGGTGCGATATACAAATCTTAATTTCAAGAGCCAAGTTACTCAGGTAACATCATCCCTATGCGGATTCTCAACACATAAGCAATTTCTCAAGCCTTTTCACAAATCGCATGGCGTAAAGCATCACTACGCGAGATATCTAACAATGAAGCATCAACCTAACTAGTCCTTCATGAGGGCCGCATTACAAAAATGCACACATCTGGCCTGATATAGAGCCATTATTCACATTAAATCTATCCATCGACTTCAAGCCGATTCTGATCACACTGAACTAGTCTGATAACCTTTCAAAGGTCCATAATGACTTTCATCTTCTTTATAAAACACAAGAACAAGCATCACAACCTTCATACTTGGTTTACATCTTTAATTAGTCAAGTGACTACATGCCACACTTATATAATCTTCCAGTGGGACACACTCCCACAACCTACCGCAAAAATATTTGGAGCGTACCTCCAAACCACCGGTCACATTAATGATGAAAAGTGACCAAGCATAATTAACCAGGGCGCAAAGCCCTTTTCTACACAATACCTTTCTTAAGTGATGCTGAAGACAATACCAATTTACCTTAACAATCGAAACTTCTTTCCTGCTCATCCGACTTCATGACATCTTTGTCAAAATTTTCCTTCGCTCGTGCCATTCTCAGCTCAATTTCTGCAACCAGAACTGGTTCACCAGTATATTTTAAGACAGAACCAACATAGCACATAACTGCGCAATTAGCTAATCAATGGCAAGCTCCCCAACTTAGCTCGAAGCCATATATATCACAACACATATACTTTATTGCTGTCGTGATATCATGGTGGGACTAAACTCATTCTTTCACAAGCTTGTGGAGACACGAATCATCAAAAATTTTAACTCTTCTACAATTCTTGCATTTATTCACACAACAGTTAAGCCCACTCCTTAGGCGACAAAATTTTTACTAAGTCCTAAATTTTTCAAAAATTTCGGCAGAATTTCCTTTGTAATTTGGCCTATCCACCTGCCAGAGAACCACCAAAACCATCCTAACAACACGTTCACAACTTGACAAAGCATCACAATGTATATCCACAACATTAATCTCAATACTACCTGTATTATATTATCAAAATTGATACATGGACATGCATTTCACCTATTTGATTCATAACACATGGAAAATACCTTTCAACCCTCCATTATCTAGGATATTCCACCAAGTAAGAACATTTTCTTTCCTTAATATTTTTGTATACCTTCCACTTCCATACACATTACACAGTACCAACATACTCATTACATAGCTATATAGCCGCCATCTCAGGCTAATAGGGACCATGCTGAACATATAAGTTCAAATGACTTGTTCACACAATCAGCACCTCGGTGCTCAAGCCATAGGCAAAGATCCGGGGTCAAGTCCTCCAAACTGGCCCAACATCAAACTCACGGAGATTACATCTCGCCACTCGATCGGGGGATCACAAGCCATCAAGGCACATATACTACTGA
>MU740744.1:14706-26487 GCA_026770625.1 Nicotiana glauca
CTATAGACATTGTACAAGCCATCTTCCAAACAACTCAAAATGTAGTTTTTGCACAAGAAATCAGAATGTTTCCATGCTTCAGTTACAACAAGTCGTTCATCATCCGGAGTACTTTCTGCCAAGACCGGAGGATCCTCCTTGATGAAACGTTGCAGACTCAACGTAGTAAGATAGAAGAGCATCTTCATTTGCTAACGTTTGAAGTCAATACCGGAAAAATTTCCGGGTTTTTCTGCTGGTGCCATAGCATGAGCAGGAGTAGAACGGCTTGACGAGGCAGCAACACTCGTAACAGTAGCACCCGTCCCTACAATATTTCCATTAGTTTGGTTTTCATTCGTCATGTTTCTGTAGAGTTGAAAACAAAATAAAACTTTGTTAAATCAGTGAAAGTTTGATATCTTCAAACTGAATACAAAACCAAACAGACAACACGTAACAATGGTGAAGTTTTTATATACTTCAAACCCGTACGTCTGTTATTCCGGCAAAGTTTTTATATACTTTAAACCGGACAGAACAATTATTAGAGTAGAAAGCACCAAGGCTTTAATCTCCAATGCAGTATATAATTCAACACAGAAACGTTAGTATTTAAAATTCCTTAAGCTTGTGAACACTACTGTGTTAAACACTAAACCAAAAAACTGTTAGAAGAATAAAAGAAACTAGAAAAAAATAGTAGAGATTAAAAAGATATTCCGAGTCCACAATTTGCTTGTGTGTCCTTAAGAAATTTTAACCCTCTCACACGTTGCCAAGATAATGGATTAAATCCTCCCAGGATAAAATGGAATAAACCTTCCTGCAATAGTGGCAATACAAACTGCAGGATACCAACGAACTTAAAGAACGGAGCAAAATCACACTTACGAATTCGAGAGAGAGAGAGAGACTGCGAATTAGAATGCAGTATTTTCAGAAAGAAGGAAGTTCTGTACTATTTTTGGTGTGTTAAAAACAAAGCCATGCCTCTGAAATTATAGGCAATTATTGGAAGAGGTGTGATGTCTTTTCTGAAAAATTACCTGTTCAAAAATTTTGCCGCCTGCCGCGGTTACGCTGGGACCGCGGCCAAAGTGGATCTTCAGCAGTGATCTGGCATTTAATTAATTATTAAATAATTTATTAAATAAATTTTGTCCAAAAAATAATCTTATCGATCGATCATTTGACAAAGCCGAAGCTGAGCCGAGCGAGCGACGACGACGGCGCGAGGGTTCATTCTCTTCAACTCCTTTTAAGAGCTTTAAGAAGTGATTCTATATATATACACACAAATGTAGTTGTCCCTCACCAATAAGGGACAAAGTGCAAGACATAAGCTCACTTCTTCAAATTTTCATTTTTCCCTCCATTTTATTTCCCTCCATTTCCAATTCACACTTTTATACTTTAAAGCACAATGGCTTAAAAGTCCAAACATTTGCTTGGTAAAGCATCGCTGCTGACTACAGTTATTTTTGATTGTGCGAGTTTGTCTTTATATACTAAAGTTTGTGGACTTGAAAAGCCAAAGTTTTGGCTTGTCAATTCTGAAACGGCACCTTTATTCCTCTTTGTTGTTCTTAACGGAAGTAGAAGTAATGGTGAGTATTCAGAAATGAAGCTTATTGATTTAATAATTGAGTATTATATTAAAATTGGAATTATTTAACATTATTGTAACAGCTAAAAGTGTTAACTGTTGTCCGTTGGATTTTCTAGTAGGGCCATATTTTCGTATGAGAAGAAAAGAGCAAAATGCTAAGAGAAAAGATAAATAGAAGAGCTGGCACAGGAGAGCGCCACATCAGCTCACTTATTGCCCAGGTTTATATTTATATATAGACTAGATGTTCGATGCCCGTGCTGAACACGGGCCCAATAATTCGAGTTGAGTTGTATTAATTCAAGCTAGATTGTATTAGTATTATTTATTCTTATCTGCAAATACACAAAAGTCATTTCGTAAATTCAATTATCTTTGGATCAAATGTGAATATATAGATTTATTTTGAATAGCATAAAGAAACTGTTATGTAACCTTTGGAACAATGGGAGTCAAATGGTGTTTACAGTATAAGCATTATTTGAAATTGAAAGATTCAAGCATATAATATTTAGATTTTTATGCAAAATAACTTAGCAAAAGCTTCATTCAAGAGTTGTTTTGGAGAGTGTGAAGTGGATTGTCTTGCTGAAGAAGCAAAGATTGAGTGTACTACCTAGAGTTACTTTTTAGGTTTTTAATTCTTACTTTCATCTTTTACAGATAAAACTGATAATACCTCGAAATGCATTCTTAAAATACTGAAGTCTATCAACTTTAAACTTCCATAAAAACAAAGGAAATTTGGCGTAGAACCATCATTGGAGAAAGTCCTTGAACCCTACAAGAAAAATGATGTTGTCACAAATTTACAATACTGTATCAAGAGTATTCGAGAATAGAGAACCTAAAATGTTGTAAAACACTAAACTACACCTTTGAAAGACATTTCACAAACTTTATATGAGCCAGGAGTTATTGAAGCTAGCCATAAATTAGGGAAGAGTCTTAAGATGCACTGACATATTTGATTAAACCATAATCTGGAAAAGGAAAACCACAAATATGGAATCGATGATCTCACTAACTCAACTCAAATAACATGATAGGAAGAGCTAGTTATCAATGCATACGAATAGTTTTGGTAGTAAAAGTATTTGGAACGTTAAAGACCTATCTATTTTTCTTTTTCGTTTTTATATTTATGTTCTACAAATCAACTATGATGCTATTATTGGTATACTTATTTTAGCTATGTACAAGTATTTCTAGAGTGCTCCAGGTCAAAAACATTAAAAGAAAAAGCCATGGAAAAAACTAATATTATGGTTTAATTATCCTCAGTGAATTTGTAAGATTAAGTTCACCATCTGTACTTGAGCGAACACTCTAATATCATCAAATGTAGTTACAGTTCTGTTGTAAACCTAAGCTCCTTTACTTTCAATTTGTGCCTATCTTCTTCGTTCGATTCTCTTCCAATTTCAGTTTCATGGTGGAAATTCATGGCTGATTGATGTTATAAACGTTGAATAGCTAGCATTTATATTCCGATGGGAAATCCCATCCCCGCTATATGAATCAGCCCATTTCAATAAACTTTATTAAATTCATTTTCTCAAATTCCCTTCCTTTTTAATTTTTTGATCTTCATCTGCAACTTACCTCTTATTAATTGGCTTAACAGAGAATCCTTCAAAGTGGTGAACCTCGAATGGAATTGGTTGGACACTTGTTTGACAAGCGAAAATTTGTAAAGAGTAATAGTGTCAACGGAAAGGAGATTCATAGTAGTCTTCTGAAGAGATAGCACAAAAATTGATTCTCGATAGTTCCATCACTATAGGTGGCCAAAAGAAAGGAAAGTGCTAATACGTGGCAAAAGATAAAGACATTGAATAATGCCAAGTAGAAAGTATAAGTAATACAGCTTTTTGTACAACTCTTCACTATAATGGTCGACCACACTTTCTTTTTCTATATAATAGAAATTTTTGAGCTTACTAGAAAAGTATTCAAATACATGCTTACCGGAATATGTCCAAATTCTTTCTCTTTGAATTGGATTTTTTGACGTCCAACTTATTATTTTGTAACATCCATAGTCTAATTCTTGTAACAACCATGATTTAATTCTTATAACAATTGTAGTTAATTGGGTAACAATTTGTCACGACCCAAATTCCATACACGGTCGTGATGGCGCCTCTCGTGAAGACAAGGCCAGCCAACAACCCCAAATCCTCTTATTAAACAGCTATTAACCATAATGAATAGAAAATACATCTTATTGACATTTAACTACTAATTCCATCTCAATACAACCCGACCGGGGTGTCACAAGTCACGAGCATCTAATGACTAGGGACACTACTATTGAGCCAACAAAGTATATATAAATACAAGATAAAACTGGAATTCAAAGATGGAATATGGTGTCGCGAACGCCGGCGGTCACCTTGCTCAACTGCCACAATATGGCCTTCGGTCCTGCTGATAACCCGTTACCGAGTGAACAATACCTGCAACTGCACGCAAGGTGCAGGGAGTAAAGTGAGTACTTCCAACTCAGTGGTAATAATGGTAATAAGAGAGAATAATAACTGAGCGATAAGAAAATATGTATGGGCACACCAAAATGCTATAAAGGACAGTACAACCCTTTGAGAAAAACCGTAATACTGTGAAAATCTTTTAGAAAATCTCAAGATCAGTTAAAAATCTCTTTTACAAAATCTCTTTTAAAAATATCCCTTTTTCTTTTTTCAACAGCCAAGCATATGAATGCTATATCAGTTAGAGCAAGTCGGCTCATAAATCGGCCCCTTGAGCACAACACTCCTTAACATATAACATCAGGACATCTGTTCAACAAGGCAAGTAACAGTATGTATGCTAATGATATATGAGTGCTAAATGGCATGCCACGTAGTACAAACAGGAGTAAATGCATGAATGCAATGAAATGCATATGACCGCTACGGCGCGTAGCCCGATCCATTTGGGTACCCGCACTCACTGTGGGGGCTCAGACTCCGGAGGGGCTCCTACAGCCCAAGCGCAATATCAATATCACACCGCTGCGGCGTACAGCCCGATCCACGCATAGTACAGAATGCACACATAACACTCGAGGCCTGAAAGACTCCCACATAACACTCGAGGCCTGAAAGCCTCCTCACATCACTCTTCATGCCCTCACATATGGCCCTCGGCCTCAATTAGTCCAAAATAGTCAAAAGCCCCTCGGGCGTCAGTAAAACAAAAATACTCAGCTCAAACAATAGTTCAGATATCTGTTAAAACTCCAAGTTTGAGTAAAATATAGCTGAGTTCATGAAAATAGTGTAAATCACATGGACTGAGTTCAAATAATATTTCAATAGTGAGGAAAACAGTGATGATAGTTCATAAAGAGTTCAGATAATCGGCAATAAGCCCCAAGTATGGCAATGAGCCCAAGTCATAATGATAACAATAAATTATTTATAATTTTGCGGTAAAAACCAACAACCGGGACGGACCAAGTCACAATCCCCAACGGTGCTCTACTCCACGCTCAGGTCCAGCGTGCAAGTCACCACAATACAGCACTAAGATGTGTAAATCCGGGGTTTTAAACCCTCAGGATATCATTCACAAGTATTGCTCACCTCGAACCGGTGAAATTCCTCGCTCGCGACGCCTTTGCCCCTCAAATTGGCCTCCACGCATGTCGGATCTAACCAAAACCAGAGCGAATACATTACAATATGCTAAGGGAACAATACCCAATCGAAAACAATCGAAATATATCAAAAATCTCGAAACTAGCAAAACTCGAGCCCCAGGCCCGCTTCTCGAAAAATTACGAAATTCACATTTTCGGAATTATCGTCTCGCCACGAGTCCGTACATATAAAGTTTATTAAAATCGGAGTTCAAACGGGCCATCAAATTCCAAATTTACATAGCAAAAAAACCAAGCCCTAATTTCTTCAATTTTTGTACCCAATTTCAGAGAATTAATGGATGAATCTTGATAAAATCATGTATTTAACTCATAAAACTTATCTCCAATCGATTCCCAGTCGAAACCCTCTTAATTACTCGTCAAAAGCTCTCAAGCTTGCTCAAAAAAATGGAGGAAATAACATAACCCTCTCAGATGAAAAATGTTATTAAACTCTTACTGGCCTTCAGGGGTTTCCGCTTCTGCGGTCTCCAGGCCCGCTTCCGCGTAACCGCTTCTGCGGTCCTTGTCCGCTTAAGCGGAAATTCATTAAATCATAAGGGTCGCTTCTGCGAAATCTCTCCTCCAAGACCAAACCGCTTGTGCGGACCCGCATAGGCAAAAATAATTCCGCTTCTGCGGAACTACTCAACCTCACCCTCTTTCGCACCTGCGATACCTTCTCCGCTTCCGCGCAACCGCATCTGCGGTCTCCTTTCCGCAGATGCGGAAATACCTGCTGCAACCAAGAACCTGCAATTCCAAGTTCAAATTTCTTCCGTTTAACCACCCGAAACCACCCCGAGGCCCCCGGGACCTCAACCAAAGACACCAACATACCCCGAAACATCATATGAACTTGTTCGAATCATAAAAACGCATACAACAACACAAGAATCATCAAATTACCACGGATTCAAGCTTAAATTTTCTTAAAACTTCCGAAACTCATATTCGATCAAAAACCCGACCAAACGACGTGCGAATGACCTGAAACTTTGCAGACATATAAATCACCTAACGAAGCTACCGCAACTCTCGGAATTCCATTCCGACCCTCGGATCAAAATCTCACCTATCAACTGGAATCCACCAAAATTCAAACTTCGCCAATTCAAGCCTAATTCTACAACGGACCTCCAAATTCAATTCCGATCGCACTCTTAAGTCACAAATCATCCCCCGAAGCTAACCGAACTACCGGACTTCACATACGAGCCCTCTAACCACATAGTCAACTCCCGATTGACTTTTCTAAAACAAGCTTCCTTCTAAGAGGCTATGTGCCTTATTTCCAACCAAAACCAATTTGATTACACCCGATCGACTCTAATACTGATATAGAAACATGAAGCAACACAATAAGGAGAAAACGGATCAGTAACACATAAGACGACGGGTCGGGTCGTCACATCCTCCCCAACTTAAACAAACGCTCGTCCTCGAGCATACCCGGAGTTGTACTAGAAGCAACCCAATAGCTGAATGA
The DNA here is from genome assembly GCA_026770625.1 of Nicotiana glauca. Classification (NCBI taxonomy): domain Eukaryota; kingdom Viridiplantae; phylum Streptophyta; class Magnoliopsida; order Solanales; family Solanaceae; genus Nicotiana; species Nicotiana glauca. The sequence continues at coordinate 21,439 of MU740744.1, forward strand.
CCTTACCAAGCATATACTCGGGGTGATCCCACGTCACCCTATCTCACATAGGTCCGATAATACAATATAGCTGGAATTTCACAGTCCATCCAAGCCATAAACCACATTGCACTTCCCGAACCATACACCAGATCAGAACTTCACGTCTATATTCAGAATAAACCCGAACCAACTGTAATAACCCATACTTGAAACCTCAGGTGAACCCATGCAACAAACCACATAATCCAACACTCGAAACGATAGCCTCTATTCACAACAGTTGCCCACGACAACCAAATATCGATAGAAAATCTCTTGTTAGATAAAGTCTCATTTCAATACCTTCATATACTGCCAACGACAACTGAACACGCGATATACTGAACCCACCTCTCAGATCAACCATTCATGAATCCATTTCCTTCTTGACTGATACTACAACATATTTCCGAGCCAAACCTCGATATTACTTTTCTAACAAGCTGAAATCAAATTGGTTCGTGCTCATTAATGACTCCAATGACCACTTCGACTCCAACCACCCCTCTGGTGATATGACACCTCGATGCAGGCCTAATCCACAACTTGCGTAATACACGCACCAATGAGAAGCAGTCTGAACATACTCAAATTATGACAATGACTCAACGAAAGAGCTGTACCTCAAGCTCAACAGTACCATTACAACACAAAACTAAGATCACGTCTCACATCATAGAGATAGAGTACCTGAATTCTCCTCGAAAGGTCATAACTTCACGTGGCCTTGCCACAATGCGCGATCCTATCCAAACACTATTACCCATGAAGCACCTCAAGTCACCATGCTCAAAACAGGCAGCCACGCACCGATTGATGTCTGAAACCAAGCAATCCATCACATCCATGGTGAAGCAAGCAATATACACCCTTAAATCCTGAAAGGACATAACCGATGCGCTATTCGCCGAGAAACACCCAATACGGACTTTCCTCAGAAACTAGGAAGCAAGGCATACAAAGTAACATATAGAAAACTATTCTCCACATCACACTGTTGCGGCGTGCAACCCGACCCAGATAACATACCCGTGGCGGCGTGCCACCCGATCCACACAAATATCTCACATAGGAGATGCACATCGAGCCAAATTTGCTCATTACAATAAACACATATAGTCTCATGCCCGGCCACAAGAAACGCATCCGAAAAAGTCCCTCAATACCGGAACTGAATCAATGGTAGAAACCTCTGCACTGACATCCGCCACGAAGGCCCAATTAATAAGCAATACTCGCCAGCCGTCCGCTGGTCTCTGGAATACAAACTACCCTGCTAGAACATAATCCGATGTACCTTGCCACACAACCTGTGGCATTTTCCGACATAGCCCATAACACATTAGTCTAGACAACCTGACATTGGGATAACCAGTCTGCCATCTAATATCATAACCCAAATTTAACATACCAAGCAGAGAAAGATCCACTCGGACCTCCAATTTCCAATAACCGCTAGACGATGTCGATACACACGATCTACAACCGCTGCACAGTCGGATCACTAGAACTTCTAGTCTCCAACACATATAACACATGAATCACTATGCCTGATCCCACACTCCACCGTACGAATACATAACACACATCAAGTATCCATTCATACCACGAAAGATATTCAAGAATTTCCCTGCGCCATCAACATCCCAATTATCAACAGTCGATCCAACAAGAGGATACCGCAATACCACCAAATTTTATCAGTCTACATTACCTTGCCCTTTTTCTGAACATATACCCCGTCAAATCACTAGAATAGCAGTACCATTTTCCTTAATCGTCGGAAGATCGTTTCTTTATTCACCTGCAGCTACCCGTGCTGCTCAAAAATTTAATGACTTCACATTATGAACTGAACCAAAACCTTGAACACGCAAATCTCAATTCTCCATATCATAACACATAGACCATACCACACTAGGATAACATGAGGACTTCTATCTCTCTCCTGCGCCGCAGACATCGACGCACTCAACTAGTCAAGAACTTTCATGATCCCATATAGGAGAAAAATTATTACACACTCCATGCTTCGCATACCCATAGGAAATATACTCATTTTCAAACCACGGTAAAACACATCAAGAACTCTTTCTCCCAATTCCATTGCACAAGCTAAACTGCCAGGACTGAATCCTTCTACCCAAACCAAGTTAAGCAAACTGCCAGCACTTAAAAGCTTTGCTGCACAATACCTGTAAGGCTCATTACCTCGAACACATACAATAATTAATCATATCCTTACCATACCGATTCGGTTCATTATCAAGCTATTCCATTTATCTAATTTCCTTCCCGATTCATCTTTAATTTGATATTCTCCCTTGCTGTAGCACCACAATACCTCAACCCAGGTTACCACACGAGACTCGCACATAAGACCACATTGACTAAGACCCATAGACCACCGAATACCCTCTCGAACGTTTCCCAGAAATACCACATTCCAGAATGCTTCACATGAAGAACTTCCTGCGAATCTAAATTTGTTTACCATTACCTTCCAAATGCGGATACGTAGAATCCCATGATTAACACAAAGTACCACAAGTCTTGATCTTTTCTAATGAAAACACAGTCTCTAGCCACATACACAAACTTAAGACACCTGATTGTTGCATGCAAAATCTTGGACACAGTAAAACCATTCTCGAGAGTCATTCACTCTTATTCAGCTGTAATTCACCTGCCCTAAATGAACGGAACCACTCGTGCCTTATTAGTACCCTGACACCGTAGAACATGATTTCGTACAGATACAAACAACCATCTTTCTTCTCTATACACTGAGCATTCTTTATCAACAAAAGCTCAAAACATCCTAGTATTTTCTCATATCTACGAAGCACCATATAATCTTTAGCAAAATTTTCCTTCACACGCGCCACTCTCGGCTCAATTTCTGCGACCAGAAATGATCTGCCAACATACCTTGAGACAGAACGAACATAGCACCTAATAGTGCAATCAGCTAATCAATAGCAACCTCCCCAACTTGGCTCGAAGCCATATATCAAGTCACTCTTAACAACTCATAGCACTTTTACTACAATGATGCCACAATGTTATAGTGAGATTAAACTCAAGTCATTTACAAGTTTTGTGAATACACAGATCATCTAGCACTGACATTCTCTGCAAACCTTGCATTCATTTCCACAGCAGCTGAGTCCACTCTCTTAAGCGTTCCAAATTCTCAAATTACAACACATACCCTTCAATTACACATGAGATATTTTTAACATTCACATAAGGATCATACCCTTCAAAAATACTCCGCAGGAGATAACCCAGCTGCTTCGCCTCATTTCAATATTTCAACATGCCTTCCACCATCATATTCGTTACACAATCAATTAGTCTTTCTGAGTCTGAGCTCATACCGCCACATGAAATGTACACTTTCCAACTAAGAGACATGAAAACATCTCGCAGTACTGACATACTCATCACATGGATATTCCACCGCCAACCCGACTAATAAGAACATTACTGAACATATAAGTTCAAAACACTTGCTCATATAATCAGCACCTCGGTGCTCAAGCCATAGGCAAAGATCCGGCCTCAAGTCCTCCAGACTGGCCCAACATGAACTCTCGGAGATTACCTCTTGCCCCTCGATTGGGGAATCACAATCCATCCAGGCACATATACTACTAAGCGCTCGCGTGCACATACAAAGGTGTGGAAGGAATTTCAAATGTTATATCTCAAGTTGAATCAATTACGCACGATAAGAATTCCAAGAAAGTGAAGTTTTCTTAAAGGTTCTGCAGCCTCTCGAGGATGAATACAGACGTCTCCGTACCGATCCGCGAGACTCTACTAACCTGCTCATGACTCCTGAGACCTAGTAACCTAGGCTCTGATACCAACTTGTCACGACCCAAATTCCATACCCGGCCGTGACGGCGTCTCTCGTGAAGACAAGGCCAGCCAACAACCCCAAATCCTCTTATTAAAAAGCTATTAACCATAATGAATAGAAAATACATCTTATTGACATTTAACTACTAATTCCATCCCAATACAAACTGACCGGGGTGTCACAAGTCACGAGCATCTAATGAGTAGGGACACTATTATTGGGCCAACAAAGTATATATAAATACAAGATAAAATTGGAATTCAAAGATGGAATACGGTGTCGCGAACGCTGGCGGTCACCTTGCTCAACTGCCACAATATGGCCTTCGGTCCTGCTGATAACCCGTTACCGGGTGAACAATACCTGCAACTGCATGCAAGGTACAGGGAGTAAAGTGAGTACTTCCAACTCAGTGGTAATAAGAGAGAATAATAACTGAGCGATAAGAAAACACGTATGGGCACACCAAAATGCTATAAAGGACAGTACAACCCTTTGAGAAAAACCGTAATATTGTGAAAATCGTTTAGAAAATCTCAAGATCAGTTAAAAATCTCTTTTACAAATATCCCTTTTTCTTTTTTCAACAGCCAAGCATATGAATGCTATATCAGTTAGAGCAAGTCGGCTCATAAATCGGCCCCTTGGGCATTGCACTCCTTAACATATAACACCAGGACATCTGGTCAACAAGGCAAGTAATAGTATGTATGCCAATGATATATGAGTGCTAAATGGAATGCCACATAGTACAAACAGGAGTAAATGCATGAATGCAATGCAATGCATATGACCGCTACGGCGCGTAGCCCGATCCATTTGGGTAGACGCGCTCACTGTGGGGGTTCAGACTCCGGAGGGGCTCCTACAGCCCAAGCGCAATATCAATATCACACCGTTGCGGTGTGAAGCCCGATCCATGCATAGTACAGAATGCACACATAACACTCGAGGCCTGAAAGCCTCCTCACATAACACTCAAGGCCTGAAAGCCTCCTCACATCACTCTTCATGCCCTCACATATGGCCCTCGGCCTCAATCAGTCCAAAATAGTCAAAAGCCCCTCGGGCGTCAGTAAAACAAAAATACTCAGCTCAATCAATAGTTCAGATATCTGTTAAAACTCCAAGTTTGAGTAAAATATAGCTGAGTTCAT
>MU740744.1:27427-38367 GCA_026770625.1 Nicotiana glauca
TCCGCTTCTGCGGACCCGCATAGGCGAAAATAATTCCGCTTCTGCGGAACTGCTCAACCTCACCCTCTTTCGCACCTGCGATACCTTCTCCGCTTCCGTGCAACCGCATCTGCAGTCTCCTTTCCACAGATGCGGAAATACCTGCTGCAACCAAGAACCTGCAATTCCAACTTCAAATTTCTTCCGTTTAACCACCCGAAACCACCCCGAGGCCCCCGGGACCTCAACCAAAGACACCAACATACCACGAAACATCATACGAACTTGTTCCAATCATAAAAAACGCATACAACAACACAAGAATCATCAAATTACCACGGATTCAAGCTTAAATTTTCTTAAAACTTCCGAAACTCAAATTCGATCAAAAACCCGACCAAACGACGTCCGAATGACCTGAAACTTTGCAGACATATCCAAAATCACCTAGCGAAGCTACTGCAACTCTTGGAATTCCATTCCGACCCTCGGATCAAAATCTCACCTATCAACCGGAATCCGCCAAAATTCAAACTTCGCCAATTCAAGCCTAATTCTACACCGGACCTCCAAATTCAATTTCGATCGCACTCCTGAATCACCAATCATCCCGCAAAGCTAATCGAACCACCGGAATTCACATCCGAGCCCTCTAACCACATAGTCAACTCCCGATTGACTTTTCTAAAACAAGCTTCCTTCTAAGAGGCTATGTGCCTTATTTCCAACCAAAACCAATTCGATTAAAGCCGATCGACTCTAATACTGATATAGAAATATGAAGCAACACAATAAGGAGAAAAAGGAGCAGTAACACATAAGACGATGGGTCGGGTCGTCACACAACTCCATTTTAGTTTCTGTAACAGCTACATATTAATTTCTTCATCTGTAATTGTTCAACAGATTTGCCTGCAAAAGGCAGTCGTCTTTGTGAATAATCTGACATAGAAACACACCTTCATCTCTTTTTTTCTCAAACGATTTATGGGCAATTGTTTTGTGTAAATTCTAAACTTTCAGCCACGAGTGCACGTGTTTGGAGGTGCTTTGGAACCTTAGGGAGTGATCTATCTTAACGATTTGCAAACAATCGTGCCGAAATCGCTTTCAAGGCGATGGCTTGCCACGACACAATATTTTTGATAAGTTGTTCTTGTTTCCTTTTGTTCTTAGTGAACATTATCTGCTTATTTTACTTACAAAGATGGCTAAGCTCCAACTTAACTTCCATTTTTTACCTATGATTTAGTGAACTTCGGGTTAAGTCGGTTCATGGCAAAAGAAGGCAAATATAACATATAAAGATGTATTAACTTCTTGTTTTGTTAGTGCATATAATACTTTGTGGTCGTCCAATATGAACAACTATTTAAAATCAATAACACAAAACAACTACAAGAAAAAATTATTTGACAGATATGACTGGATCAAGGGTGATGGGAGCAAGAGAAGGTTCTTGAAGAATGGCATTTAGATTATCCACTTTCTCTCCCAATTTAGCCTCAAGAAAAGCCACAACAATCCCTCCAACAGCCTTTCTCATAAGATCCTTTGGTCCCTTCCCACTCTTTGAAATCCAACTCGCAATTGCAGCAATTTTGTTTTCTAATATATCAGTATGTCCATAATTTTTAGCCAGAAAATAACAGCAAGGTGGTTTGGACTCGTTAGAAAACTCCGAATGGTTGACACCATTTGGTGCCAAGGGTGGGAAGATATAATGTGCACGTTGATTTGACAAGCCGGCGCCGATCACCGCCACAGGGACCGTCTGATCGAAATTGCGAGGAATATATTGGAGAATTTTTGGTGCAGATTGGCTGGACGGAGAAGAACCTGCAAGTGAGTGACTTCAATTTAACTCACGTAAATATAACTCAGCTCAAGGATAATCAATTAAGCCTATCTAGATGCTTTGACCAATTTAGGAAGCCTATTTAGAATTAGAACAAATTAACCAATTAAAAAATTATCAAGCCATCGTAGGCGGATTCAGGATTTAAGGAGGATCAGTGCACAACTATTCGACCACCGTTTGATTGGTGCTCTAAAACATACCTTGGAGAACTACAATAATAGCATTATTATCTATATTTACAAGTAATAAGCTCAATACATTAAAATTAAATAACTAATCAAAAAGAGGGTGGTAAATGAAAAAAGAGGAAACTTGAAATTGAAAAGATTCAAAATGATTTAAAATTTTATTTTTATAGTTTTTGAAACTCAATGATTGAGCTAAAAAAGAGAATGAAGAAAACACAGAAAATAATCCAATAAAAATAAAAATTTAATTCAAGGATATGTCAAAGGGTGAACCCAAAAACAAAAGAATGCATGGAAAAAAAAGAAGAAAAAAAGAAGAAAGATAGGGCATGAGATTTGAACATGAAGGGTGAACCCAAAAACAAAAGAATGCATGAAAAAAAAAGAAGAAAAAAAGAAGAAAGATAGGGCATGAGATTTGAACATGACAGAAAAGAAATGAACGAAAAAGAGAAATAGAAAAAGAAATTAAAACAATCGCTGAGAGATGGAAGATAGGGAAGTGGGATTCGACCACATGACCTAGGGATCAATAATGCACAAAGCTACCACTACACCAAATGTTCTTTTGATTATGGGTTCTCACGTGAAAAATTAAGCACTTTATCCGAAAAATATCCCTGTGATACACAGCATAAGGAGGGGAACATGAGTGCACGTGCCCCACGCCCCTCCACGTGGATCCGCCTCTGCAAACCATAGAGGGGTCGTTTGGTATGAGGTATAAGTATAAATAGTGCTAGGATAAAAATTTAATATAACTTTAATATTTTGTTTGGTTAGCAAATGTGAGATAAGTTATACTGGGATTAAAATTAGTATCGGAATAACGTATACCTTGTAGGGGGTGGGATAATTAGTGTCGGGATAACTTATACTTTTTTCTTAGAAATTATGCAATTGTCATTTTTAATACAACATACCAAATAGTGGATAAAAAATAATACCAGGATAACTTATAAGCTCAGGATAACTAATCCCAAAATAACTTGTCTCAACATAATCCGTATTCAAACCAAATGACTTAAGAAAATATATATAGTACTCATTCGCTATAATTTATGTCACATAGTTTGATTTGATATAAAGAGTTTAATAAAGAAACAAAAACTTTTGAAATTTGTGCTATTAAACATGTCATTCAATATATATATAACTATGAGATATATGATTTTTTGAATATGTCATAACATTTTTACTGCAGCCATAAAAAAAAATTCATTAATGAAAATGTATAATCATTTCTTTTTAAATGGACTAATAAGAAAGTATATACTTACATAAAGTGAAACAGAGAGTCTATCTTTCGAGTTGATTATCGTTATAAATAAAAGAATAAGGTTGTGTTAGTTTAATTACGAAATTAAATAAGTAATAAAAGAGTAAATAAACAAATTAAAAATAATTTTGGGTTGAACGGTTGAGAGGATTTTAACCCAACTCGTCTTTTGATTCAATAAATTTTCTCGCCCAAATTTAATTAGCTCAATTCGTTCATTTGACATCCTAATTACCTGCAACCGGATCAATTCCTAGTAGTGCTTGAAATTTGATAGGCGTTTGTGTTGAGTTGGAGAGATTGCCATATCCTAAAGCTAGTGAAAATGCTGTTTTACCACCTCTGCTGTGGCCGGAGACGGCGAGCTTGAGTAAATCCGGATGCACTTTCTCCGGTAGAACGGATTCAAGGGTGCCATTGCTTAACCATTCTGTAACTTCGGCTGCTTTTTTCACTTCTTGCCTTTGAGATACCAGTGGAGAAAACTGCAAAATCCAAATGCAAGGGTTAATAAAGACGTTATAATATTCAAAATTTAATCATTTGAGATTCTTAGTCTGAATTAAAAATTATGATTTTCTGTGTCAAAGGTGGATTAAGTTAAACCCATATGTAACCAAATTAAGATATTCACAAAACACATGTGAACTTCGTCTATACATACATATATAGGAAATATTATTGTATAAAATCTTGAACATAATCCAAAGCAGTATTTGTTTATTAGTTATAGACACTTGGATTAAATTAATCTGATTAATTAAATAACACAATAAAAAGTGAATAAAATAAAGACAATTAAATAAAGAACAAACCCGAGCTTTAGAATTAATATTCCCACGGGGATCAAGAATAATATATTAAATTTTTTTTACCACATTTGTATAAATCTTAAAAGAACGAGAAAAAGAATTTTAGTCTTTTCCTATCGGTATTATGACAAGAGTGGTTTGTTCTAGTGGTAAGCATCCTTCACTTCCAACCAAAAGGTTATGAGTCCGAGTTATCCCAAGAGCAAGGTGGGGAGTTCTTGGAGGGAAGGATGCCGAAGGACTATCCGAAACAGCCTCTCTACCCAGGGTAAGGTCTGCGTTCACATTGCGTTCCCCAGACCTCATTAGTGGGGCTGTAATGGGTTTGTTGTTGTTTTTGTTGCTATCAGTATTACTCAATATCTTACAATAAAATGAAAGTCTCTGATTATACTAGAGCTATGTCTATAAATCATGCCTCCTTAACTACCGATATTAACTTTATAATATAAGGTAATTAAAAGCAGGGGCGGATCTAGGATTTAAAGGTTGTGGGCGTCACACTATTTTACGAACATAGATATATTGCTATTTATATGATCAAAGTAAGGTTTTCATTTGATCGGTTTGATCCATGTTGAGTTTTGGTTCGGGCTATTCATCTTTTCGAGTTATATAGACAAACCGAACACGCGAAAAGAATTGGTATTAATAGTTATGACAATCTAGCGCAAAGTACAAACTTTCAAGATATTATTATATTACAAAAAATAGGAGAAAATAGCTTGAACCAAAATTAATAACTATAACATTCTTGAGAAGATAAGAAAAGACTTACCAATTTAATGACCCTAGAAATAGAAACTAGTTTAATCCTGTATATTTAGCAAATTGTAAACAATGCCAATACATTAGGCACATTTACACCAATACATTTGATTGATTCTTTTCCTTTTCTTTTTCTTCAATTAACTGAGCAACCAAAAAAATTTAGGAAAAATTAAAATAGAAATAACTAACACAATGCAAATATGTACATAGTACATATAAATGACTCGAAAAAGCATATGCAGAGAAAAAGTTTTTGTCTATGAGCTTTAATTTTGAAATTTTGGTTGTTATTTGATGAAAGGAGTTGCTTTCTTTAGTTTAAAAGCGGAAAGGATATTGTTATATTTAAAAAGGTAAAGAAAAATAAGGAAATCCAGAAGATGAGAATATATGAGGCTGAAAGCGTAAAATTAAAGCTAAAAAAATTTAAGTATCTAAGGCTGTAAAGCCTAAAACTGAAGCGATAAAACTTTAAGAGTAAATATTGAATGGGATTCGAACACAAGCATCTAGATACAAAATACAGTACTTTACCGGTGGCACCAAACACATGTTCGTTTAACTGGGTGCCATCGATTGGTATATATAAAATTTCTTCTATATATACACAGAATTATATAACTTTCGGCCAAGGTTTGCGGGTGGTGTGACACCCCATACTCCCTTAATAGATCCGGCCCTGATTAAAAGGTGATAAAGGATATTAATAAAGGGTAATAAAGACTAATAAAAATCAGAGGAATTTTGAGGTCTTCTCTACATTTTTGTAATGGTCATATCTTAAATTGCTTCTAATACGACCACATGTTTGTATCCAATTTCACCATGGTTGAGTCACCACTAACTGGTCGTTACTGACACGGTTGCTTTCTAATTCACCCAACTTTTAAGACTGACTTTTACCGTAAGCAGAATGTATCCATATCTAGAGTTCATTTAACCAATATCTACATAAGACAATCAGTTGTGCAAGTTCAATTAAACCTATGTTTCTTCACTCGAGTAATGTGTGTGTATATATATATAATTCGTGCATATATTACAGAGAAGATTATATTTATTGTTAACCCAATACTGACGCTGAATTCTGAATTCAGACTCTATCCAATATACTAACAACTATAAACACAAATGATGGGGTAAGTGGGTGGGGTAGGGGGTAGGGGTTAGGTGGTAGGTATAATAAGAATTAGTACCTGAGGAGCAACAACTATATAGCGGTGGGATGAAATATGTTGAAGAAGAGACTTGTACCAGATAGGCTTGAGAACGAAGCCATGAAAAAAGAGTAAAACTGGATATATTCCTGGTATGATTGGTGAAACAACTAACAATGGAGTTGGGGGTGAAAGATTATCATTATTTAATGATCCCTTTTTCACCTTTGTTATTTTCACAGACACATCTCCTTCTCTAAAAACAGATAATAATCCATCATAATATGATAGCGGTTTCTCAAGCACCTTTTCCATCTTTCTTTTTTTCTTTCTTTCTTTCTCTCTCGCTCTTATTTTCTGTACGTAGATTTTGCATGCAACAAACAACGTTCTGTTCTGTGATTTATAATTGCAATCGTACGCATGGGGTCCCTTGGGATGGCCCACTTGGTTTAGAGGCGTCATATCGATGTCTTTTCGGTCGAGTTTGTCGCATGGGACTTGCCTACTGTGATTTACATCTTCGATATGGTTTGAAGACTATTACACAGTGGGAGAATTTACCCGGTGCGCACAGAGTGCTTAACCGAAGAGCAGAGGCTGTGACAGACGCTGTACTAGCTGTGGTTTTTGCTGGGGTTCCAAAAAAAATCGTACACATGGGCGGAGCTAGAAACCGGATTACATGATCGGCTAAACCCACTAAATTTTACACAACAATATATTTGAATATTAAATAATTCATTAAATATGTACAAATATTGAACCTAGAACCTAATTATTACTAGCTTTTAAAGTCGATATTCTAATATTTAGAACACATAAAATTAAAATTATGGTTACGTCACTAAATTGGTACGTGACTTTCCGCAATTCATGAAGCTACACGGAAAATGCTCGTTCGTGACTTCATCATTATAATGATGATTTTTGGGACTTGAATTGATTGCGTAATGAAAGAAGTCGAAAGATGTTTCAAAAACATCTAAGAAATAGACAAGTATGTTAAGTTCTGTTAGTACAAAATTAAGAAATAAAGCGAACGTGTTTTTAGCAGCTCTTACTAAAATACTAATCCCTCCATTTCGGTTTATGTGAACCCATTTGATTGGGTACGGAGTTTAAAAAAAAATAGAAGACTTTTGATCTTGTGGTGTAAATGAGGCACATCAATTTTATGTGGCTATAAATTATTCTGTAAAGGTAAATTGTTTCCAAATAAAGTAAGTGGTCATTCTTTTTGGCACGGACTAAAAAGGAAATAGGTTCACATAAATTGAAATGGAGGAAGTACAATGTAAGCGTAACAATGTATTTGAGTATCTTATGATCTTAAAGATATCTTGTTATTATGAGTAATTCATTAATGCTAAAATTGGATTGCTAAGGAAAGTAATTTTTAAATACTATAAAATATGTTATTTTTTATGGGACGAACTAAAATGAAAAAATTATGATATGAAATAAAATAGATGGAGCCTCACTTCAAATATTATGTGTTTGTTTTTCTTGTGAATACAATAACAAACTTAGTATTATTTTATAAGTGAAATATTGTCACGATTCGAATTTTCCACTACCGGGGTCGTGATGGCGCCTACTATCGGAGCTAGGCAAGCCAACTATTTAAACCTTTCTTAAATTTTTTATCTAGAACAATATAATAAACTGAAATAAATACTTAAAATATGCGGAAGACTTTTAACAAAAATGATATCATAATGCGGAAGTTTAAAATATAACTCTACCCTGTATCTGGTGTCACCACTCACGGACTACTAAGGAGTACTAAAAACATCAGTCTGAAAGAAAATACACAAGAGTCTGTCTTGATACAAATAAACAAACTGAAGTGACATAGATGAAACTCCGAGCCCGCGGACGTCAGCTAAGCTACCTGATAGTCTCTGGACTGAAAGTCGGCTCCTGATCTAGAACTGCTGTGGCAGTCCGTAAGCTGCCTCCTGAACTGTGCACAAAAAGGCACAGAAGTGTAGCATCATCACAACCGACCCCATGTGCTGGTAAGTATCTGGCATAACCCCGGCGAGGTAGTGACGAGGCTAGACAGGACCTACCACAAATAACCTGTACGGATATATACAATAACAGGAGAATACGCTAATCGAAACAGTTAAAAGGGGAGGGAAGCATGCTGGGGGGTACAACAGTTCAAATACAGAATCGGCTAACAAGAGTGAAAACTGAGCATGTAATAACTCATAAAGAAATACAGGAAAGCTCAACAAACAGAACAATATACTCAGTCCATATTCCCGTTGCGGCGCGCAACCCGATCCTCGACAATTAATCTGTTGTGGCGTGCAACCCGATCCTCAATATTTAGTACCGTTGCAGCGTGCAACCCGATCCTCAATATTACCAACAAAACTCACCCAACGTCATTCGCAACTCAGGTGCGAGGGGAGTAACATCAAAAATATAAAAGTTCCAACAAGGGAATATATTTAATAACTCAAATATTCCGGCAAGGGAGTGTTCAATTTATACCAAAAATCCCGGCAAGGGAGTATTCAATTTATACGAAAATCCCGGCAAGGGAGTATTCAATTTATACCAAAATCTCGGCAAGGGATCAATCACAACTCCTTTCAATACTTCCATCTATTACTCAATGGTAGTTATCATTCGAGCCAACACTCCAAAGTGTTAATATTTCATGATTTATCCTCCAACTCTTCACATTATGTAGTTATGATTCATTAGCTTAGAAGAGTTTCAAATTATATCAAAACAAGTACAGACAAAGACTCACGGTCATGCTAGACTCCGGTGTATAGACACTCGTCACCACGCCTATACACCGTACTCGATCATTTAGCAAATAGCAATCAAAACACTCTAATCCTATTCCCTCAAGCCAAAGTTAGATCAAACACTTACCTTGGTCCGAAAATAGCAATCAAGCCTCTAACACCGCCTTTCCTCTAGAATCCAACTCCGAAACAATGATATCTAGCCATAATTCGATTCAATAGTATCAATAAGAGCTCAAAAACATAATCCCATAGTCTAGAAATAAAATTCCCATCATTCTTCCAAAAATAGCAAAATCCGACACCGGGCCCACATGGTCCAAACTCGAGGCTCGGACCAAATTTCAATCACCCATAACCCCACGAGTTCAAATATATAATTTGCTTTAAGATTCGACCCCAAATTGGGGTTGAATCGCCCAAAATCCCAAAAACCTAACTCTACCCAAAAACCCTAATTTCTACTTTGATTTCATGTTTTTAGGCTTGGAAATAAGTAATTAGATGAAGAAATAATGAGGAAATGAAGTTAAGATTACTTACCCAAAGAGTTATGGAGGAAGGGAAGCTTGGAACTCGTCAATGGAGGGTGAAGAAGGAAGGTCCGTGTGAGAAAAGTATGAAATTCACGAAGTGGACTGTTCTGGTTTTAATTTAATTCACTGGAGCAATTTGTTCTACGCGTTCGCGACACCTGGGTCGCGTTCGCGATGAAGGAAGTCTGGGAGCTATCGCGTTCGCGATCGAGCCTATGCGAACGCGAAGAAGGAAGGCAGGGGGGTCCTGGGGTTGCTCTACGCGAACGCGGGATACTATCCGCGAACGCGATGAAGAGGGGCGGTGAAGCTACGCGATCGCGTGGCCTTGGACGCGAACGCGAAGGAGGACCTGGCAGATCTACGCGAACGCGACCAGGAGGACGCGAACGCGAAGGGTAAAAGAAGTTGGGCTATGCGAACGCGAGCCGAGTGCCGCGTTCGCGAAGAGGAAAAAGCTGACTGCAACATACCAGATTTTCTGATGCATTTTCAAGTGCAAAAACATCCCGAACCAACCCCGAAATCACTCCCGAGCCCTCGGGGCTCCCAACCAAACACACACACTAACTCAATAACATCCTACGAACTTGCTCGAGCGATCAAATCGCCAAAATAACATCAAAATCAAAGAATCAAACCCCAAAACTCAAAAGTTTCATTTCAAAGTTCATAACTTCCAACTTTAGCTATTTAGGTCCGAAACACGTCAAACGACGTCCGATTTCGACCAAATTTCACAGAAAGCGCTTAACGCATATTTAAGACCTGTACCGGGCGTCGAAACCAAAATACGAGCCAGATACCTATATTTTCTAACTCATTTTCATTTCCATTTTTCCTTAAAAATTTTAGAAAATAATTTAACAGAAAAATTCTTTTACCGGGGCTCTGGACCTCGGATTTCGACTCCGGGCACATGCCCGTGTCCCATATTTTTCTACGGACCTTTCGGGACCATCACATCACGGGTCCGGGTCCGTTTACCCAAAATATTGACCAATGTCAACTATATCAATATTAATATCAAAATTCTTTAAATTTTTCACATAATTCACATATTTTAACATAAAAACTTTCCGGCTTCGCGCCCGAACTGCGCATGCAAATCGAGGTAACCACCAGCGAGGTTTCTAAGGCCTCGGAAGTGCGGAGAATGGGAGAAATACAGTGATGACCCTTTTGGGTGGTCACATTCTCCACCTCTAAAGCAACTGTTCGTCCTCGAACAGACAAAAGAAAGAAGTACCTGAGTCAGGAAATAGATGAGGGTAACGGGTCCGCATATCAGACTCGGACTCCTAGGTTGATGCTTGAGGAGGCGGACCTCTCCACTGAACACGCACTGAAGGAAAACTCTTCGACCTCAACTATCGAACTTGTCAATCTAGAATAGCTACCGGCTCCTCCTCGTAGGACAGATCCTTGTCCAACTGGACGGTGCTGAAATCCAACACGTAGGTAGGATCGCCGTGATACCTCCGAAGCATAGACACATGAAACATTGGATGCACGGCTGACAAGCTAGGTGGCAAGGCAAGCTTGTAAGCCACCTCTCCCACACAATCAAGAATCTCAAA
>MU740750.1:5201-22679 GCA_026770625.1 Nicotiana glauca
TTGTAGCTGAGCAAGGTGACCGCCAGCGTTCGCGGCACCGGACTACATCTTGAACTTCAAATTTCATTTTTCATATATAGTTGACTCTGTAGTTGTGTTTCTACTTCTTAGATGCTCGTGACTTGTGACACCCCGGTCGAGCTGAGTTGGGTTGTATATATATTGTTAATCAACGTCATTTAAGTTGTATTTTCTATTCGATATGTTTAAGAATTGTTAAAAAGGCGATTTGGGTTAGTTGGCTGGCCTTGTCTTCACGAGAGGCGCCATCACGACCAGGTTCGGGAATTTGGGTCGTGACAAGAGGGCCCCGCAATTATATGTTCGATTTGGCGAGGCTCATCTCATTTTATTATTAAAGGCCAACTAAAAGCAAACTAGGATTTTCTATGGATTATTTTCTCTAAAAGCTAATTACTTTACAAATAAAAATTCGGGCCACGAATTCAAGTCCGAATTCAAACAAAAGAGAAGACCCTTTTAGCTTGAACCCGCTACCTAATTTGAAACTCAATTTTATATTCACAAATTAATCACCCGCATTCCTACGTAATTTAAAGGGGTTTGATTTGTAGCAAATTCTTGGGCCTTCAAAGTTTGGACTGAATTGTAAATCATTAATCTCGTGAAAAGGCCAATTAAACAGGCTGCCCTCATTGGGCTTCTGAATGCCTTATTGATTATGGGAAGAAGTGGGATCACAATGGGCCTAAACATGCTGCCAGCTACAAGATGCTAAAGAATTATCGTAGTTAGCCTAATCTTACTTGCTTCATCATTAACATTTGCGGTTATATGTTTGGGGATTTTCTAAAAAAAATGAGGCAACAAATGAAATACTTGTTAAATCGTTAATTAATATGAAACACAAAGGGATAATGATTTGAGCATGATATAACCATTTTATTACATAGATGAGCTAGTCAAATTTTACAAAATAAGATTGACTGCCTGAATCAGATTCATTTTACACCTACAATTTCTGGATATAAGCCAATAGATCATTGCTCAAAGTAAAGACATGGAATGATGTCCTATAAAATCGACAGCTAATTGTGTACCAAAAGAGCTATACCAAGCTAATGATTAACTACAATCCAATACATATTGCAAACCCTACAACATTTTGAATTTTAGTCGACTAGTGAGGGTATATCAATCCAAAGTCCAATGTTTATATTAATACATACCAAAGTTAAGCTTATATAAGACAAAAACCATGCAGTAGACACTACTTTATAACTGTTAACTGAAGAAAAAAAAATGATTTAACAAACAAAAAATCAGGGAAGCAAATTCATTCCTATTTCCACTTGAAGATTACATCAATGGTAATTCCAGATGTGTACCTGAATTTGAATCAAAACAAAAGTCAGTAGACTGTCAGCAATTGTAGCAGCAATATACAGCAGCACAGCGCACCAATTATATGACCAAATCGACCCAAAAACAGCACCCAGGAGTGATCAACAATCAGTAGTAGTAAAACACCCCAAATATACTTGTTTAACCTTAGATTTGCTCAAAGTTAAACCACAAACTCGAAACTAACTACAACTAAGCAAATGTAACCATTTTTTTGGATTTTTTCTGAAATTTTTGTATGTTTTTGGATTTTCAGTAGAATTAATATCTAAGGTGAAAGTTTCTATAGCTATGTAATTTCAAAATTTGAGTCTCTTGAGTTTGAGATTCAAAAAATGAAATTAAGACTTGAGGAATAGGATTTTTTAGAAGGAATTTAAGAGCTGGAGGGTTTGGTGAATTTTTCAAATCTCTCAAAACTTCTTTTTCAAGGCATTTGGGTGCCTTTTATAGGCCCAAATTAGGGCAACCCTCAGATTTTCTATTTTTCTTATTGGCTCTTGATTATTTTCAAATTAGTCCTTTTATTCTTGACTTATTAAACAAGTAAGTGCATCACAATTACTGAAATGTGTATTTAGACCCCTTCTAGAAGGGTCTAGGAGGTTCTTTTAACCCTATAATACCCATGCTACCCTTTCTTGCCTTCCTTAATTACTAATCTGAAGATTTTTCCCCTTTTCTATGCCCATTTTACCCTTAAAGTAGTCTGAAAATTACAAACTACGGTTAGTTGTACCAGACCCCTTTAACCCTATTAAAAATTAACTGAAACTAATCCTAGTGAGCCTAATCCAGTTATAACCAATCAACAACTAAGAGTTTAGTCCTAACTCACCTAAATGCTTCAATTAAACTAAAATAATCAGCAATTACACAAAGAAACAGACTAAAAATTGACTAAAACAATACTGAAATTATAAAACTAATATCCTGAACTAGTAAACATGAGATTGAAACTAGAAATGGAACATAATTGTGAATTGCATCACAACTAATTTTATTGGAACAAGAATTAAACCAAGATGGTAAAATTGAATTAAAACTACAGGGACAGAATTCAACGGCTAATCAAAGAATTAATCTAACATTCAAGTAAAATACCAGGATGGATTAATGTTACATAAAGTTAAACTAGATTAAGTTCAAACAGACCTAAACACAGAATCAGCTATGAACAGTGACCAAATTAATCAAAGAAGAAAATAAAGAAACTATTAGACTACACTAAGGAATTAACCTAGAACATTGAAGAAAACTTACTATGAGAAGCACTTGTCAAAATTTTTCCAAACTGGTTCAGTCTCCCAAAACTTGAGATCTGCAACTCAAGCCCTAATGCTTGGATTTGAGGGATTCTGGGCATGAAGTGATGATGAGGGAAGGAAGACGGTTTCTTTGTGTGATTTGGGAGTTGATTGGGTAACCTAGGGTTTTGCCGGAAAAGTTCAAATTGAAATTCGAACACTTCCGGCTATATTTGAGAGTGGTGGCTATGAGGGTTGGATAGAGGATGAAGAGAAGGGTCTACGGTGTCAATTTGAAAGCCATTGGCGTAAGTTGCAACTTGGCCGGAAAAACTCAAATAGATATTCGACAAGTTCTGTTGAGATTCAAGGAGAAAGGTTTGTGGAAAGGGGAAGTGGAGGACGAGAGGAGTCAGTGGTGTTAATTTTTGGATTATTGGAGTTGGTTACCTTCGCGGCGGTAGGGTTCCGGCGAAGGCGGCGGGGCTTATTTGAGGTGATTGATTCGTGTTTGAAGGAATCCAACTGTGGGGATGGAAAGAGGAAGGGAAGGTGGTGTCGTGGTGAAAATTTGGGGTCCATTGGGTGAACACCATCGGCGGAGACGATTTCCGGCCGGTGGCTCATGGTGGAGACGGTGGTGACTATTTTTTTTCTGTATGTGAGTGAATGGAGACGATGGAAAGGGGGGGGGTCGGAGATTTGGACAGTCTTATACCTTAAACCTAGGACGTTCCTGACCATTGGATCAACAATCACCGATGGTCCAGATTCACTGAAGGCCAAACGGCGTCGTTTTACTAGCTTTTGAGTCGGGCTAGGTCGGGTCCAGGGGTTTTGGGTCTGGGCTGGTGTGTGTTTGGGCTAAGAAAAATGGGTGTGATTTGGGCTAGAGGGACAGGAATGGTTTTGGGCAGCCCTTTTTATCAATGCATTTTCCTTTTTGTTTTGTATTTATATTTTGTATTATTATTATTATTATATACATTTTTTATTTTCTGTAATACCAAAAATAAAAATCTAAAATTGTACTAATTAATTTCTAAATATTACTAATTCCTAAATTAAAGAAAACTAAACAAAAGATGTAAAATGTAGAATTAAAATGGCAAAAGGATTATTATTTTTTGTTATTTTTTCTTATTAAATTCTAAATACAAACATACCTTTTTTTTAATGAATTATATCAGCTAAAAATGTATGCAAAAATGCAAACAAGACTTAAAATTATGCAATTAATTCTTAAAAATTTAAATAATAAAAGAAAAATTCTAATTTTAATGAATTTATAGGAGTAAATTAAGCGGGGCAAAAATCACGTGCTCACAGCTACCCCTCTTTGCTCGAAGACACGACGGGTTTTCGGGCAAAGATAAATGAGCACCATGAAGGCTTTTTGCCTGCTCAGCACTCCATGAGAAGCATTTTGAAAACCACCTGACCGAACCCTGCTTCAAAGGTTGCCTACATATCCTTGGCTATAAAGGAATCAGGTCAGTGTAGTTCTTGAGAGTTTGGTAGTTGGGACTACTGAGAGCTGTGATTGTCACTGTTGTTGCTGCTGCTACTACTTGCTGACCTCCTTATTATACCAAAAGTAAAATCAAAGCTAAGCTAGATATGCCTATCAACTATGAGTTACAAGATTCCTATCTATAAATCTCTTGAAGCTTGATCCGGAGTCTGAGTTGTTTTTGCTATGGACTCCAATCTGAATCTTGATGCTCGCAAATATTGTTTCTTTTTTCTTCAATTTTTTCGGATCAAGGTGGGACATGCGAAGCTTGTGAGTTCGATCATATCTTAAGCGGTCCGCATCTTTCTCCACTTCTGCACTTTGAGTTCACTTCTTTTTTGTTCTTTTTCTTCTTTTCTTTGTTATGGATTGAGACTCATTCTTTTGGTCATCTCGAATCCTGTGCCTTTGAGGTAAGACCTGCTTAAAACATCAAAACAAACAAACGAACGAAATTTTCTGCCCCAGTTTTCACTAGAAAAATTTTGTGAGTTAGTTGTGACATATGTTTAAGCGATCAGATCAGGCTTGTGTATCCTTGTGAATGCTAAAAGATGACCGGGTTATGCCGGAAAAAGAAAAAGTTCCTTGGGTTATGCCAGGGATGTCCTCGGGTTATGCCGAGATTTGGAAAGAAAAAAACTCCTTGGGTTATGCCAGGGAGATCCACAACTTATGCCGGGATTTCAGAAAGAAAAAGCTCCTTGGGTTATGCTAGGGAGATCCTCGGGTTATGCCAGGGTTTGGAAAGAAAAAGCTCCTTGGGTTATGCCAGGGAGATCCTCGGGTTATGCCGGGGTTTGGAAAGAAAAAGCTCTTTGGGTTATGCCAGGGAGATCCTCAGGTTATGCCGGGATTTGGAAAGAAAAAGCTCCTTAGGTTATGCCAGGCTTGGGTTATGCCAGGGAGATCCTCGGGTTATGCCGGGATTTGGAAAGAAAAAGCTCCTTGGGTTATGCCAGGGAGATCCTCGGGTTATGCCGGGATTTGGAAAGAAAAAGATCCTCGGGTTATGCCAGGGAGATCCTCGGGTTATACCAGGATTTGGAAAGAAAAAGCTCCTTGGGTTATGCCGGGGAGATCCTCGAGTTATGCCAGGGTTTGGAAAGAAAGCTCCTTGGGTTATGCCAGGGAGATCCTTGGGTTATGCCGGGATTGGGAAAGAAAAAGCTCATTGGGTTCTGCCAGGGAGATCCTTGGGTTATGCCGGGATTGGGAAAGAAAAGCTCCTTGGGTTATGCCAGGGAGATTCTCGGGTTATGCCGGGATTTGGAAAGAAAAATCTCCTTGGGTTATGCGAGGGAGATCCTCGGGTTATGCCGGGATTTGGAAAGAAAAAGCTCCTTGGGTTATACCAGGGAGATCCTCGGGTTATGCCGGGATTTGGAAGGAAAGTCTCCTATGCTACTATGATTTGTTTTTCTTTTGGGATTTTCATTTATTTTATTCTTCTTCTTTTTCTCCTTCTTTCTTCTTCTTTTTATTTTTCCTTTTTATTTAGCAACACACATGACAGAGTTTTGGGAAACTTCCTTTTGGTCTCTTCCCTGCTGCAAAGTTGTTTTAATGCTTGGCATTTCATTTCTTTTGGATGCACATGCTTCTTGCTTGGTTGCTTTGAATAGAACCTGTTTTCAACAAAGAACATTTTATTAGTTTGAAACAGTGGTTGGTTTGTGGCCTTGATGATCTCCAATGCTTGATCCCGGCCCCCTTTTCCATTGAGAACTTGGCTGCTTGTTGGCTTTGAGGGTGAATCTCTTTTCAAACCGACCAGGTTCAATTCTCAATATTTCATTATGACTCGCCCGTGTGGGCTCTGACCTTTTCACTTTATTCAGCTCTTAAGACCTTTGCCTTTGACTTTATTTCTTTTCAAACGTCTTTGCTTTGAATCATCAACCATTATGGTCAGTCGGGATTGGCCTGACGCACTCGCTGAGGCTGGGCATTTTCTTCAAATTTAACCAAGCGGGGCCCTGTGAAACCAGTCTTGCACTTTTCTTTGTGATAGTTATGGAATCAGAGTTAAACCAAAAGGGATTTAAAGAAAAAGTATGCAAACCGGCAAGCATATGAGTTTAAAGAGGAGTGTCCCTTTCGGGAAAAAGAAGGACTTATCTGGGGTGCATGCTGGCTTCAAATGAGCATGACATGCTTCTTGGACTGGATGCCCGACCCACACAAACTTTCCAACACCCCGTGAACCCATTGATCCGCATTTTAAAATCGGGGAACCTTGCCAGGACTCCTTTAATGGTGAGATATATTTTGTTCGGCCGACAGCGCCCTTTTCAGGTTTTCGCTAATCGACCTCTCTCATTTCTCTTCTCACCATCGCCCGATAGTGCTCTTTGCGAGTTATCACTAAGCGGACTCTCTCATTTTCAATTTCTCTACTCACCATCGCCTTATGGTGCTCGAAGGTTTTCACCGATAAGACTCTCTCATTTTATTTCTCTTAATTTGAATTTTATCAGATTCCATCAATGACGTTTTTCACTTCCCTGCCTTTGCCAATTGATCGGAAGGACTTGAACAAGGTCTTTGGGGTAAAAAGGATTTGGGCAGAACTACAACTTTGGAACCATTTCGGCAGATTCGAACCAAACCGTCATATCATCTGCCCCAGTTTCAATTTCGGGGAAATTGGGATTTTTCTTTTAGTGTGACTGAACCTCAGGGAGAGGCTGCCTACGTACCCTTTCGGGATCAAGTCAAAACGTAGTTCAGGACAATAATTTTGTTTTTGTCTTTTTGTTTTTGTTTTTTTTTTTTTGCACTTTCGGGTTCCAAAGAGGGTAGCCAAAGAAAACGGAACCGGCTCAAAGGGTTTTACGAAGGATTGATAGTGTTTGGGGTAGCGAGAAAGAAAGCCTTTGTCATCTCAATTATACAAAAGCCATAGCCCCAAGAGGTTTAGACATAGTACCTTTTCACTGCATCTGCATTAACTGTTGTTTCAAGATCATTTCCTTCAATGTCTCCCAGATACAGTGCTCCTCTTGGTAATATTTTCCGGATAATGTATGGACCCTTCCAATTAGGAGCAAACTTTCCTTTTGCTTCCTGGTAATGAGGGAGAATGCGTCTAAGCACAAGCTGTCCCACTTCAAAGTTCCTGGGACGTACTTTCTTGTTATAGGCACGGGCCATTCTTTGTTGGTACAACTGCCCATGGCAAACTGCGGCCATTCGCTTTTCATCAATTAAGGAAACTGCTCCAGTCGGGTTTTAACCCATTCACTGTCTTCAATTTCCGCTTCCACGATTATACGAAGCGAAGGGATTTCTACTTCTGCTTGTATGACTGCTTCAGTTCCATAGACCAACAAATATGGGGTTTCTCCAATTGATGTACGCACTGTGGTTCGATACCCGAGTAATGCAAAAGGCAACTTTTCATGCCACTATCTAGAGCTTTAAATCATCTTTCTCAAAATCTACTTGATGTTCTTGTTTGCTGCTTCAACAGCACCATTGGCTTTTGGCCGATAAGGAGTAGAGTTTCTATGTGTTATCTTGAATTGTTCACATACCTCTTCCATCGGACGACTATTCAAGTTTGCAGCATTATCGGTAATGATAGTAGCAGGGATACCGAAGCGACAAATGATGTTGGAATGCACAAAGTCTACCACAACTTTCTTAGTGACTGCCTTAAGAGTGATGGCCTCAACCCATTTTGTGAAGTAATCAATTGCAACCAATATGAATCTATGCCCATTAGAAGCTTTTGGTTCAATCGGCCCGATGGCATCCATACCCCAAGCAACGAATGGCCACGGTGCTGACATCAGGTGAAGCTCTGTTGGCGGTGCATGAATTGAATCACCGTGCACCTGGCATTGATGGTATTTCTGGACAAAACTGAAGCAGTCCTTTTCCATAGTTATCCAATAATATCCCGCTCGTAGGATTTTCTTTGCTAAAACGTATCCATTCATATGAGGCCCGCACACTCCTGTGTGCACTTCATGCATGATTCTTCCAGCTTCCTCAGCATCAACACATCTTAACAAATTGAGGTCCGGGTCCTTTTATGCAAAACGTCACCACTTAAAAAGAAACCATTTGCCTGCCTTCTAACGGTTCTTTTCTGATCTCCTGTGGCTTGCTCAGGGTATTCTTGTGTTTTCAAAAATCTCTTGATATCATGATACCATGGTTGAGTACTAGATTCCATCTCGACTGTATTACAATAACCATGCCTTTCTTTGATTTGAATTTCCAGGGGATCGATATGGGCATTGCCTGGATAAGGTAACATTGATGCTAAAGTGGCGAGTGCATCAGCTAGTTCATTGTGGCATCGAGGAATGTACCTGAACTCTATTGACTTGAAGCATTTGGTAAGGTCATCCACATGTTGCCGATATGGAATGAACTTTACATCTCGAGTCTCCCACTCTCCCTGGACTTGTCGGATAGTTAAGTCAGAATCTCCCATGATCAATAAATCTTTGACCTCTTGATCAATGGCCATATTTATGCACATGATGCAGACTTCATATTCAGCTGTATTGTTTGTGCAGAAAAATTGGAGCCTAGTTGTAGCTGGATAATGCTGACCATTGGGTGATATCAAGATTGCCCCAATGCCTACGCCTCTCGCATTTACTGCTCCGTCAAAAACATTTTCCAAGCACGAGTATCTTTAGTGATGACTTCTACTGAATTAACTTCTTCATCTGGGAAGTATATGCTCAATGGCTGATATTCATTGTCAACCGGGTTTTCGACCAAATGATCTGCCAATGCCTGGGCCTTCATTGTCGTGCGAGTGACATAGACTATGTCAAATTCAGTGAGCAGGATTTGCCATTTTGCCAGTCTCCCAGTGGGCATCGGCTTCTGGAATATGTATTTCAAAGGATCCAGCCTGGTTATGAGATAGGTAGTATGGGCTTGCAGATAATGCCTCAACTTCTGAGCAACCCATGCCAGTGCATAACATGTTCTTTCCAACAAAGTATATTTGGCCTCATAGCTGGTGAACTTCTTACTCAGATAATAAATTGATTGCTCTTTCTTGCCAGTTTCATCATGTTGCCCCAGAACGCAACCAAAAGATTTTTCTAGCACCATCAGATACAAGAAGAGAGGCCGTCTTGATTCAGGTGGGACCAATACCGGAGGATTTGACAGATATTCCTTGATTTTATCGAAGGCCTCTTGACACTCAGCTGTCCATTTGATCGCTGCATCTTTCTTCAACAGTTTGAATATGGGCTCACACGTGGTGGTCAATTGAGCAATGAACCAACTGATATAGTTTAACCCGCTCAATAAGCTCATCATGTCCTTCTTAGTTCTTGGAGGAGGTAGATCTCGAATAGCTTTTATCTTTGTTGGATCAAGCTCGATACCTCTCCTGCTGACTAT
This sequence comes from Nicotiana glauca, assembly GCA_026770625.1. Taxonomy (NCBI): domain Eukaryota; kingdom Viridiplantae; phylum Streptophyta; class Magnoliopsida; order Solanales; family Solanaceae; genus Nicotiana; species Nicotiana glauca. The sequence continues at coordinate 14,715 of MU740750.1, forward strand.
AAAACCAAGGAGCTTGCCCGATGGAACTCCAAAAGCACATTTGGCCGGATTCAGCTTCAAATCATACTTACGCAGCCGTTCAAAGAACTTCCTCAGGTCTCGAACATGATCATTCTGAGTCCGGGACTTGATAATTATGTCATCTACGTACACCTCTATCTCTTGATGCATCATGTCATGAAAAATAGCAGTCATAGCCCTCATGTATGTTGCCCTGGCATTCTTTAACCCAAATGGCATGGCCCGATAATAGTAGGTACCCCATGGTATGGTGAAAGCTGTCTTCTCGACGTCTTCTTCATCCATCAACACCTGATGATATCCTGCGTAACAATCCACAAAGGACTGTATTTCATGTTTGGCGCAGTTATCAACAAGGATGTGGATGTTAGGAAAAGGAAAATTGTCTTTTGGACTTGCCCTATTCAAATCTCTGTAATCCACACACACCCGGGTCTTCCCATCTTTCTTTGGCACAGGAACCACATTGGCTAACCATGTAGTATATCGGACCACCCGAATTACCCCTGTTTTTAGCTGTTTTGTGATTTCTTCCTTGATCTTATCATTGATATCGGTTTTGAACTTTCTTTACTTTTGTTGCACTGGATGACAATCGGGGTAAATTGGTAGTTTATGTACCACTAAATCCACACTCAGCCCTGGCATGTCGTCATATGACCAAGCAAACACATCTTTAAATTCAAACAAGAGCTGGATTATTGCATCTCGAGTTTTCTCATCTGTGTGAATGCTTATTTTGGTTTCTCTTATTTCCTCAGCAGTTCCCAAATTAACTGGTTCGGTATCATTAAGATTTGGCTTAGGTTTGTTCTCAAATTGTGCCAATTCTCGGTTTATTTCCCTAAAAGCCTCTTCGTCATCATATTCTGGTCCTTGATTCATTATTTCACAGTTAGACAGCGTGTTTGAGTCTGGGCGTGAAGTCCGCAGGCATGTCATGTTATTTAAAGCCGCATTATTGTAGCTGAAAAGAAAAAATGAAAAAGGAAAAATAACAAAAAAAATCAGAAGAAAAAAACAACTAAAAGGAAAATGGACAATGAAATATTGATTTCATTTCTTGGAATTTGGGAAGATAACAGGGTTTACATGAATTTAAAAGACAAGAAACTAAAAGAAAACATCTGAGTTACACCCTGAAATAACTCGAGATGCAGAACAAGGTGACAGGGCTAATCTACCAGGACTCCCGCCTGATCGGGAACGAAGTAGCATTCCAATTCTGGAGTTTGGCATCTGGTCCCATGTAGAGCACCTCAGCGGTCCTAGTACCTTCCCCTGGCTCGACCTTGTGGGTCTCATAAAGCATTTTCCTCACTGCTCCATAGATATCTTCTATTTCCTCTGCCGTGAAAACTTCATCATCTTCTTCAACATACTTGGGTTTGACAAAGGTCTCATACAAATGTGGCACTGGCTGTGGCAGAATCCATCCTTCTTTTTTCCTTTCTTCAGCCCACGTTTCATCCTCTGGAGTGGGGTGAAAACCTATCCCGAAATACTTTTCTGCAGTGGGTAGAGTTACTGGCTCAGCTATTCCTTGCAAAGCTTTTCCCAATCCTTTCCCTGGTTTGAATCCATGTCTGATCATTTCTTTGGCCACCATGATCGAAGCATTAGATAAGAAAGGCTAGGGGCATGAACTTCCTTCCTCATATTGGTCAGCTACCACAACTTCAAAGGCTTGATAAACAATATGCTCACTTTTTTCTCTCGCCTCCAAGCACGGAATAGATGGGTCACGATAGATAGACTGCTCATCTTCTCCATGGACTACAATCTCCTGATCCTCATATTCAAATTTTACCATCTGGTGGAGGGTAGAGGGCACGGCTCTTGCAGCGTGAATCCAAGGCCTTCCCAAAAGAAAATTGTATGATGTATCCATGTCCAGTACTAGGAAAGTGACCTCGAAATCCACTGGGCCTATGGTCAGTATCAAATCAATTTCACCAGTGGTGTCTCTCTTGATGCCATCAAAAGCTCTCATGCAGACATTGTTAGGACGAATCCTCCCTGTTCCGATTTCCATTCTTTGTAATGTGGAGAGTGGGTAGATATCAACCCCTGAGCCTCCCTCCACCATGACCCTCTTAACATAGTAACCCTCACATTTGACAGTTAAGTGTAAAGCTTTATTGTGAGCAACTCCCTCTGGTGGCAAATCATTCTTGCTGAAAGAAAGTTGATTGATAGTGAAAAATCTTTCTGCCATTCTCTCCAACTGTTCAACTGATGTTCCACTGGGCACATATGCCTCATTCAAAGTTTTCATGAGGATCTTCTAATGTTCGGCGGACTTGGTCACCAATGTCAAGAGTGATACTTGTTCAGGACACCCTCTCAGTTGTTCCACCGTTTCGTAGTCGGGCATTTTTCATCTTCTAAAATAAGGCTTCTGCTTCTTCGGTGCTTACTGGCTTTTTAGATGGAAAGCATTTTCTTGCAGTGCTGTTGACTTCAAGTACATTTGAGTATTTTTCAATAGGGATGGTTCCCGGGAGTTCCCCTGTAATTTCTTTGCCTTTATAAGTGACCACAATTTGTTGGTAGTTCCATGGCACTGCAGAGGGATCGGTCATCGGCTTCTGTGGTGCGCGTCCAATAACCACTGGCTCACTCAGCCGAGGCGGTTTGATTGCCCCCCCGCACCACATAGGCTCCTTTTGGTACGTACACTTGTGTCCCTTTCTTTACTTCATATTTCTTAGGAGCGATCACAATTAATTGTTTCTCTTGACGACCCTTTGGAACATAAAAAACCCCGTGTTTAGGAGGCACCGGCTCTGCTTTTGGCTCAGTTTTCATTTCAGGTTCAACTTTGATAGCTTTACTCTTCTTCTCCCCCTTTTCCTATTTCAGGGATGCCTTAGTCTTCTTTTCGGCATCAGCAATAGCAATTATGGCTTTTAAAGCCGGATCAAATTCTTGGTCTTCACAGATCATACCAATTACCGGCCCGTTGTTGTGAGCGGGCAACGGGTTATTAGTAACATTCGGGACTTCTTCATCCCTCAACACTATTTTCCCTTATTCGATCAAATCTTCCACAGCCTTTTTCAATGTCTAGCAGTGGTTAGTGTTGTGCCCTTCTGCTCCTGAATGGTATGCACACCTGGCACCCCGCTGATATGACGGGGATTCCGGGGTTTGCCTGTTTGGGGGTATGGGTTGTAGCAGGTTCATCTGGACAAGCTTTGGGAACAAACTGGAATACGGTTCACCAATTGGTGTAAAATTTTGTCGCTTGAGTGGTTCCCTAGGGCGGAAATTATTTTGTGGTGTTTGGGGGTTATATTGGTTTTGGAAAGGAGGCTGGTTTCTTTGGAATGGAGGTGGGTTTCGATTAGCTTGCGATTGCGATTGCGGTTGCGGTCGGCCGAACAGTTGAGCATTCATTACCGCGTAAGGTGGAGGAGCATAAGTCATGTCTGTGTTGGGGTAATAGTGCTGAGGAGTTCTTTCAGGGAACGCCGGTCTAGGAACCCGAAATCTTCTTCCTCCCGATGCTGCCATCACTGTTTCTTCCTTCTTCTTGCCCTTAGCCATTCCTCCAGACCCGCCTTGAATAGCTTGGGAGGTTGCTCTTATAGCCGATTGACTCAGGATTCTGCCTGTCTTTAGTCCATTCTCCACCATTTCTCCAATCTTTATGGCTTCTGCGAAATTTTTACCCATGGCGGACATCATGTTTTGGAAATAATCTACTTCTTGGGCTTGTAGAAAAACAGTCACCATCTCCACCTCATACATCGATGGTTTTACCCTTGACGTCTGCTCGCGCCACTTGATTGCATACTCACGAAAACTTTCTGAAGGTTTTTTCTTGAGATTTGCCAAAGAGTTCCTATCAGGTGCAATGTCTATATTGTACTGAAATTGTCGGACAAAATCTCTAGCGAGGTCATCCCAAATATGCCATCGATATATGTCCTGGTCCATGTACCATTCTGAGGCTATACCCATCAAACTTTCTCCAAAATAGGCCATCAACAACTCTTCTTTGCCACCAGCTTTACGTAGCTGATTACAATACCTTTTGAGATGAGCTATGGGATCACCATGTCCATCGTACTTTTCTAACTTTGGTGTCTTAAATCCCACAGGCAGGTGCACGTGAGGGAACATGCACATATCATTATAAGAGACACTTTTCTGCCCACTTAGTCCTTGCATATTCTTAAGACTCTGTTCCAGACTCCTCATCCTTTTTGTCATGTCATCCTGTTCTGATGTTTTAAGAGTTTTATCTTGCTCCGGTATGGACTCATAAGGTGGTCGAGAATCTGTGTATTGAGGGTAGTGAGGAGGGTCAGCCTGAAAGACCGGATTCTGGAATGTAAAGATTGAAGGGTCAAAAGCGTGTTTTGGCAATGATGGTTGAGTTGTTGCAGAGGATTGTGGAGCAGTGAAAATGTTGGGGGTAGTGCCAGATGGGAACACTTGTGGGTGAGCTTCAGAGGGTGTTCCGAAAAAGTTAGCAGTTATGGTAGGTTGGCCCAGAGGAACATTTGGACGACTGATGGGGACAGTGGTAACTCCTCCTGATTTGGGGAACAATTTCGGGAATCCAGGGATATTACTTAGGGGTTCCTTCCCGTTGTTCCAAGCATCCCACATCTCCATCAAGCGCAGGCGCAGTATTCTATTTTCTTCAGTTGTGAAGGACTCGAAGACTGGGATCCCAGAGAGTGGGCTGTCTTCAGAGATAGGGATTGCCGGAAGAGCCATTTCAGATGACATCTCAATGCTTCCTTTAGATCTGGTGAAGTATCGATGCGAGGCCAGCTTACCACAAACCAACCACGGTTTCTAAAAACTTAGCTGGATTGACATCAATAAGGCTAGTGTGAAGCAAATAATAGATAGGTAACTGCACATTGAAGTGTGATGCACCTATACAGTTATCTGAGTATCTACATGTTCGCTTTGGCTGCATGTGTCATCCCGACTTTTCTATTTTTCCCTTTTCCTTTTTTCTTTTATTTTATTTTCTCTTATTGGTTTTTCTCTCAATGACTTATTGCCTTCTCTTGTGTTTCTTTTCCCTCATATTTCTCTTTTTCTCTATTTTTTCAAGATTACGGTCGAATCTTATTTAGATTGCCTACGTATAATGGCCCCGCATGAATCAGACCAAGCGTACTTCTTGCAAAAATAAAGAGGCAAATTTTTATTTTTATTTTTTTTGGAATTTTCAAATTTTTATTAATAAAAACTGCGATTACAAAATTACTAGACTATTTGTTTTCATTTTTAAAAAAAAAAATACAAAAGACTCAAAACAAAATACAGACTCGACTATTTAGGAAAACATCAAAGCTTCAAACCTGGGGCCCGCGGGGCGTCATTCGGCCTCGCCGCAGGCCTGCGCACAAGACCCCTTTGCAGTTTCTCTAAATCATTCATGACTTGATGAACAAATAACATCACTGAAGCAAAGAAAGTGGTTCTGCCCATTCGTTCACCATCCTGACATCTTTTGACATATAATGTGCAATGCGCTGGATTCTTTCCCTGATTTGACCTTTTTCTTGAAGAAGTCGGCTTATCTGTTGATTGCGGGCTTCTAGTACTTCGGAATCGTGAAGGTGAAGGTCTTGTAGCAATTTTACTTCCTTTTGCATTTCGGCCATCATCTCATAGCATCGGTTCCTCTCAGCTCGAAACTCTTTGTCTAATTGAGTTGCCCTTTTTCCCCAAGCATTTTCTTTCCTTCTCATGTTATCAATGGTTTCTTCATAATCTCTTTTTAAATGTTGTGCATACCGGGCTCTTTCTCAGTTTTCTTGGCCCAGTGTGTTTGCAATTTTGCCAGGTTCCTTTCAGATCTTTCTAACTCTTCTTGACAATCCAAAATTTGCATTTTCAATCCCTTGATCAACCTTTCATCAGACACGCTTCTTTCTCGGTTTCTAGCATCGATTTTCATTTGATGAATCTGTGCCTTCAAAGCTTCATTTTCTTGAGCCAATTTCTTTTTCTCTCCTTCATCAGCCGCAATTTGCACACTTTTCTCAAACTGAAGGTCCCGCATCTGTTGCTCCAATACACCAATTTTAGCCCGGTATTCTTTCTCTTTTGCTAACCATTCCCGTTGGACTTGGGCTTCATCAGTAAACTGCTGTACATGGGGTCTTTTAGCGGGTCTTCCAGGAATCTGAAACCTTTTGCCAAACCAAATCAAATATTTGGGGTCTACTTCTCCCTTTGCCCGGTCTTGTATTATAGTGTCAGATTGTAGAAACCGACTTTCATTCCATATCTTTCTAATTCTTGCTTCGGGAAAAGTAGCTTTTGGACTCAATTCAATAATTTGTTCGGTCAAATCCTCATCATTGTGCATCGTTTGGAATCTCCCAAATTGTCGTAGGACCCTGTAAGGTGCATAAGGTTGTATGCTCCGAATACCCATTAGAAGAATATATGGGACTTCTGCGGAAGTGTAGACGACTTCAGTATCAGGAAGCCAACCATAAGCCCATTCAACCTTATCCGCATTCAAAGATCTTAAGCATGATATCCAAGCTTCAACACCCTCGGGAAATTTAATGCCTGCAACCCTGGTTTCAAACTCATTGATGCAATTGAGTCCAGTCAACCCAAAATTCATGTATCCTGAGCGATGGCATAAATGTTCTTGGATCCACATTTACAATAGAAGATTACACCCTTGGAAGAATTTTTCCCCTTCTCGGCACTTAGTTAAAGCCCGATATATCTCAGCTACGATCAAGGAGACCACCGTGCTAGTAGGTTTTTTCATAGCTACATCCATCATTCCTACTAACCCAATGTCTATATTTCCATCTTTCCTTGGGCAAATTATGATTCCTAGGAAGGCCACCAAAAATGCTAATCCTCGCCGAGCCTCCCATTTATCCTTATTTCCTGCATGTGTCAGGCCAGTGTTAGGTTCCTCGAAGCCTTTTGGATTACCATATCGATGATAGAGAAAATGCAGAGTACAACATCCATCCTTTAAATGCGGGTCTTGGACATCCCGACTGATACTCAACAAATCTAAAAATCTGTGAAGTGTGACCGGTCTTGGCGACAAAGGATACCTACTTCGCATATTTCCATTAAGCCCAGCATACCCTGCTATTTCTTCCAATGTGGGTGTGAGTTCACAGTCAGAGAACCTGAAGACATTTCGAGTCGGATCCCAAAACGGTATCAAAGCTTCAACAATATCCCTTCTCGGTTTTATATTCATAAGTCCCACAAGGCCACCCAGAATTTTTACCACTGATTTTCTACTTTCATCTCCGAGATCATTCCACCATAAATGGAGCTTAAGGGGTATCTCGCTCAGGACTGAGAAGGTTTCGATGTCATTTGAATTCATCCTGCACATTTTTAAAAGAATTTAATGATTAAGAGAAAAATGGCTATTTTTTTGCAAACTTTTAGGAATTCCATATTTAATGACTAAAAATCAAAATTTCTCATCCTAGGGCCTATGGAGCGTCATTCAGCATCACCACAGGCCGGCGCAACACTGAGAAAATTATAATGCCAATTGCAAAATTTCGGTTAAGAAAACCTGGTTTTGCAGATACGGCCTTTCAACGCCTCCAAAAGAAAGATTTTTAGGTTGTGCCCGCAAATTTTTAAAACGACTCGGGGTGATTGTTCTTGCAAAAACGGCCTTCTAGCGTCCTTTTGAGAGATATTCGGCTTATTTTAAACAAGAATGGCATTACCCGACTTATTTAATGAAAATTTAAAATTTTGACATTTTTTGGCTATTTTTGAAAAAGGGGAGGTTGGACCCGATGAGGATTGCCTACGTATCTCACATCCGGTGAGAATCAAACCAGCGTAGTTCGGGCCTATTGGCCAAAATCAAAACTATTTTTGAACAACAATTTCCTTTCTATTTTTCAAATATTTTCTCTTTATATTTTTCAAAAATTCGGCAGCATTTCGGTACTA
>MU740750.1:61454-149840 GCA_026770625.1 Nicotiana glauca
CACCCCGCACCCTGCCAATACACAATACTAGCATATAATTAAGCAATCACAACTCTAGTAGCCATCATTAGGCTTAAAACAGCATAAGCTACTTAACCAGCAATATTAGAGTACGACTCAATAACCGATTTGAATAACACATCTCACGTCATAGACAAGATACGCAGCATAACTTCTCCGTAACCAAACCATGTTCCCTTGACTGCCAACTGAAACGCAAATGTCACTATGCAAGAACATAACTTAATGACTAAAATTAAACTAAGGGCCCAACTTGAACAGAAATTACATGGATAGCCCTCGATTGAAGATCTCATTTGCTGTTTTAATTTTATTTTGAGATTCCATGTGCAAAGCATAGGCTATGTAGAATGAAGAATGTGTCTGCCCAATTTTGTTAGCCTCCAAAAAGCTATAGATGACTTCAGCATCCATACAGTTTTCAGCCTGCAACGAGCCATCAGTAAGCAAACTCATATGCCAAAATGAAGAGAGATTAAGGGGCAAAAGAACGGATGTGAAGAAAGCGAACGGACATATTCCAGCCACGTTTTCAAGTAACGGAGGTCATCCTTGTATCGTTCATCGTGCCAAAAGGTGCGGACGCATTGTTCATAAATAACAATAAGTCCAGAACTGTCCCCACCCGGAGGGAAAGACTCTTGCACCCACTTGATGCACCTTCGCAATTTTAATGAAAAAACTATGTCAGCAACTGAGTCAATGTAGAGTTCATAGAAGATTAAGAGGATAAACAGTTTTAAAAATGTTAAGGTGAAGAAAGGGATAGCTGAAGTGTTTTAGAAAAGAATCAATTTTGTTGCATAAGAAGAGTACTCACTGGAGCCATGGCTGAAGAGGATCTTCACCTTTGTATTGGTCAATTTCTTCGATCAAAGCCCTAATCAATCCCGCAACGGAAAGAGTTGAGCTCGTAAATTAATAAAGGAACTTTGAAAATGCACCAATAATAACTACTACTACATCGCAATCAAAATCCAGGAGGATCGGTCGGTATATAACAATATATGAATTGTTAATATCCATTCCGCTCAATTTAGACATACAAATCACTAAACAAATCAAAATAATAAATTCAAATTCAAATTCAAAGGTAGGGAAGGGGAAAGGGTAGAACCTTCGCTTGTCAAGAAGGGATTTCTTGAGTTGAAAATCAGTATTAGCCTTGAGGGCATTGTTGAGGAGTTGAACATTACGGCCTCTCTTCAAAGGTCTAACATTTTCCTTGAATAGTTCCCACTCGTGACCTGTATCTTGCTTTGACGCTAAGAACTCCGTCTCTGGATCCAATACGCATTCTCCTACCTTCTCCATTGCTTCTTCTTCTTCTTCCTGTTTCCTTGCGGTGTCTGTGCTAGAGAGTGGGAACAAAAAGCTTCTTTATTTTGAAATTGTCTTGTGAATCTGAAAACCCTTTCATAGCCGTTGAATTTAGGGCCGCCCCAGCCTTCATTAAATTTATTTTTTTTCTGGTCCTTTAAATTCCACTATAGTACATTTTGGTCCCACAATGAATGTAATTGTAAGTATTTTGGATTTAAGATTTTAGACCATAGCATTTTCACTTTAATTATGTATAGTCCAAACCAATCAATTTAATTTTCTTTTTTTAGCACAAACAAGCCAATTATCCGATAGTAAATCACTGTGATGGTCACGCAACTTACGAAAACATCATATCAAAGTTTTTTTTTTGCTTCTTTTAGGACAACAAAGTCATGTTAATGTGCAAACTCACGTGCATTTCGAAAACGGATACCTTAGGATGTTGTTAGCTCTAATCGCAAAGTCAACTTATAAAAGTCTTATACCTTTAAATCACATAAGTACTATACAAAATCGCATAAACGCGACTTATAGATCATAGTCAAAGAATGCGATTATAAAGTGCAATTTCAAATGCGACATAGAAATGCGATTTATAGAGTACAATTTTCAAATGCAACTTTAAAAAAATGCGACATATAAATCGCAATCACCAAATGCGACATATAAATCGCATTCAACAAATGAGACATATAAATCGCAATGCAATTTTATTTATTGAGCGGTCTTTCCTCTTTTTATGTTTGTCTTGTTTAAACTAGATTTGAATTCTTCGGTCTGATCCAGTTATTAAGACAATAAAAAAGGTGTTTCCTTGTTCTGAGATCCTTTATCTTTATTTTATTTTACATCATTGGGTTTAGATATTACTTCGATGTTTTTTAATCATCTCAAAATTATAAATCTCAATCAACAAATGCGACACAAATGAGAACATATAAATAGGAAGGACTAACTGCTGCATGTAAAATGCAGTCACTAAATGCGACCTATAAAGCACATTATTCAAATGCAACAATATTGCGATTTGATTCATTTCTGAATGGTATTACAGCTGGGGTTGTTAATAGTAGAGAGGTAGATGGTAATAGTGGAACAAGGAATGATGTTGAGGGTCTTTTAAAGTAGACCCATTTTCTTATTGAGTGGATTAGACAGAGTATAAGGTGTTTGACCAAAAAATTTTAGGCCCTTTTTGATAAACCAATATAATAAGTAGATAAACGGTGAATCCTTGTTAAATATAACAAATCCTAGATCTAAGTTCGATAATTTTGATGGAACGAAACCGTGTTTAAGTCAATGAATGCCAAGTTAATGCTCAATGATTATCAATAATATGAGAATGAAAACATGCAATAAATGTGATAAATGGTATTAAATGTAATAAGAATGAATTTGTCACCCAAATGTTAAATGAGTTGGATGATTCCTTCTTCTGACTATAGCGTGTGACAATAGACTATGGAAATGAACAAAGTGTTCTTGGATCTTATGAATAAAAGATGAATGTTTAGTAATTGAATCAAACAAAGGAGACAAGACAAGCTTTTTGTATATTCTTGATAGTAAACTCTTTACAAGATGTTCTTATCAGAAAAGTCCAGAAGCCCCCTTTTTTATTCCCGATCTCTTCCTATTTATAAGGGATATTCCTAGAAAATCCTAAAAAAGTACAATTGGGAAAATATTCAATGGAATATTCCTATTCATAATCCTAAGAATATTTTAATCGTTGCTGTTGTTTGTTCTCTACTTGACCTTGGCAGTGGTCTCTCTCTTTGGGTGACTCCTCGCCACTGGGCCATGTTTTGGCTCTGACCTTGGCCTCAGCTCGTCTGTTTGCCTTCATTAAACTCAACCTAATTTTGACCCATATAGTTAGTCCATCCGCTTATTGAGGTCGTCCTCGATGAACGAATTGTATCTGCATCTAATCACAAGAAATTCCCTTGGTGAATGAGCTGAATTAGTCGATGTCGAATTAATGACGGATCATCTCAAAGGTTGTGGTTGGCGTGGCTGACATAGGATGATGTCCTAACAACTCGCGTCATCATTACTAATCTTCCCGATGCGATGCGTTGTTTCAATGCCTCTATTGCTTTGATTTTGGTGTCTCTGACAGTTTCTTGCATCGATTTGGGCGCCACAATATCCTATAAATAGAGGAAAGGGGATTCACAAATGAAACTTTCTCACTTCATATTCCATTTGCACTTTGATTATTCTTCTGCTTCTTCTCTAACCCTTATCTCCGATTACTTTCTGCTTTTTAGCTCTAGTTTCTGGTTTCTTTTCTCGTTGATACTCTCTTTTCGGATCTACTGTATACACGTTACTGCATAGATGACAAACTATCCTAACACTGCTGATATAGTCTCTGATGCCACCCCATTGGCGGTGGCCATGCCTTCCTGTGGCGGTGAGCCCACAGTTGCGGAAGACGAAAGTTTTCCTACTGGAGGAGGTTGTTCCCCGGAACCCATCGATTAGAAATGACTTCCCAAAAGAGCCCACCCCTACTCCTGAGCAGGTACTATCTGATATAGTGTTGAAATAAATATCCTCCCTCCGGTCTAAATTCTATATACCTGCTCACGTCGATATTGTTCCGGCGGGGAACGACGTTATACAAGTCCACCGGCCTGGGTATTGTGCTTTCTACGCCTACCCATTTTTGGTGGGTTACTCTCTTTCTCTTCCCCCACTAGTTGAGGAGTTCTGCCACTTTTATGGCGTCTGCCTGACACAGCTTTTCCCTTACTTATATAAAGTCTTTTTTATGCTCGCGAAGTTTGCAGAGTTGGCTGGCTGCAAAGTCTCCATCTGTCACCTACTACATCTCTTCTCGCCTAATTTCTACAGAGGCACGCTGGTTCATCTCTGCCACTGTAGGACTAAAGTATTGATGGTGGGCATAGATGACAAAGCGAACTGCCGGTTCTGGTACAGTTACTCCTTTGTCAGGGCCGATCACGTAGTAGCGGACCCAGCCGGGTTCCCTGAGCAGTGGAACTTCAACCATAATGATCTTTTACCGTCTGTCATATATTTTGTTTATCACCCCTCTTTTTTGTTTCAGACTCGCTCATTTCTTTCTACTTTCAGCTGATAGGCATCCACCTTCCCTGGTTTTTGACATTGAAGACTAGTAACTCGCGTCTTACCTCATATTATGGGAATTTGCGAGTGGGCGTTCTTTAACAAGCGGTTTGGGCCCAAGCCTTCGACTTTTAAGTCTGATTCTCACTTCCATGATAAATCTTATCACCGTCTTTTTATTTTTTAACATAATTTTCTTTTTGTGCCAGGTCGGCGAGCTTCCAAGAAGGCGAAGGCTCCAGTGTCCGCATTCTGCCAGGTGGTCGCTTCGGCTGGAATGCAATTCGTACTGTCTGAGTCCGTATGAGAGGGTCAAACTCTAGCTCCGTCGTTGGGCGATTCTGCCCTATAAGCGGCTATTACGTCGGTTGAGACCTCTAATCACCCCATCCTATACCTAATTAACGAGTCTTCTCATGGCGAGGTAGAGACGGTACCGAGGAAAAGGCAGAGGGTGGAGACCAGAAGGCTTAGAGCTGCTGATGCCGGTCGGAAAGGCCTATTATTTTAGATGCAGAGGCGACGCCCTTACTGGGTATGGAGGTTTCTCCCACGCTTGCTATCGTCATGAAGTAAAGGCCTTCAAAGATTGAAGGGACCTATGACAGAAGGGAGCCTGCACGAAGAGCCAGGGTCGGCTCATCATCAGCGGACAAGAGGGATAGAACCGTCCTCGTAGAAGATGATGGGTCAGGCTCCGATATCGACCCTAAGGAGGTGCGGGCTTTTGAGGAGAGGTTCGCCCGAGTGGATATAAGGACGGAGGGTCCTGATCGACACATAGTCATCCCTGTAGATTATAACCTCTTGGACAACTCGGAACAGGCGATGCCGAACTTTGCTGTTCTGTACGTGGAATCTGAGTATAGGATGTTGCAGACGCTGAAGGATGTGGATTTGTCGTTGGGTATATATGGCATGGCTTTGCGAGTAAGCTTGCTTTTCCCATGTTAAGTTAGTTCATTTCGTATGTGTAGTTTACTTTCGCTGACCTGTCTTCTTTTGCGTGTCAGACCCTCATTTTGGAGATTAAGCGTGATCAGTGGGAAGAGCGAAGGATGGCCCTCTTTAAGAAGATGGTATCCAATTACATATATTACCATTCTAAGCAAGGATGGCCAGTTTCAGACGCTTCATGATGGGCTCAAATAGAAGGATGAGGAGCTGAGGGAGAAGGACGATGAGCTTATGAGCCATCGGCGGATGCAGCGTGCTTGAGGGGGGATTGATGGATAAGGTAGATAAGCTCGAAGTGAGCAAGGGGGTGATGGTCGAGAATACTGACCTTCAGGCACAGGTGGCATCCTTAAGGGTCGAGCTCGAGTAGACCAAAACAAGGGCCGTCAACTTGAGGGGTAAGTTGAGCACCAGGGTTGAAGAGTTGGGCCGAGTTTAGAAAGCCAAAATGGCCGCTATGGCAGAGGCGGCAGCCATAGGCGGCACCCTTCGTGTTTGTAGGTCTGAGCGAGCTACTGAGGTGGAAAATTCGGCGCTCGAGAAGGCATGGTTTGAGGAGCGGATTGGGGGTTCGGAGCTAGCTGAGCTGAATGAGCAGGTTGTCGCCCTAAGAGCCGAGAAAGCGCAACAGTAGGCCTAGCTGTCTACTTCTTATACTTATGCCGATCCCGGTGTGTCATGGGAGTTTTATGAAATATGGGTTAATGTTGAGGCCCAACTCGACATATACAGGTCTTTGAAGACGGAGGTACAATTTAAGGATGTGCATGTCAAGGCACGTGCAGCTCGTGACGTTTATGGTTATGATCCTGGTACGCCTGGCGGGGACGATGATAAAGGTGCCTTAGATGGGATTGCCCCCAACCCTCGATACGACGATGAGTATGCTGGTGACATTGGTGATGGGGGTACCATGCGGTATGAAGTCTTTGTACTTGGTTTTTTGTGTTTTTGTTTTTTGCTATTTTCTTTTTGTGGGGGCGTCTTTCAAGCCCTTTGTAAAATGTATTGGAATGGAATGATTGAAATGGAACAATTGTTTTTTGCTGTGTATTTTCGGCTTTTCTTTCTTTTTTCTTTCCCGTGAGTGTCTTCTTTTGTAAGAAAGTCCCTAACTCTCAGTCAATCGAATGTAAGTTGATTCAAACGAGATCGAATATAGATCGATTCGAGTGAGGTCGAATGTAAGTTAATTTGAGCAAGGTTGAATGTAAATTGATTTGAAAAAGGTTGAATGTAAGTTAATTCAAGCGAGGTCAAATGTAGACTTAGAAAATATTTCGAGTGAGATCGAATGTACATTTCCTTTGTTAATTCGAACGAGGTCGAATGTAAGTTAATTTGAGAGAGGTTGAATGTAAACTTACAAAAATATCGAGCGTGATCAAATGTAAATTTTCTTTGTTGATTCGAACGAGGTCGAATGTAAGTTAATTCGAGCGAGGTCGAATGTAAGTTAGTTCGAGCGAGGTTGAATGTACATTTCCTTTGTTGATTCAAATGAGGTCGAATGTAAGTTAATTCGAGCTAGATTGAATGTAAGTTAGTTCGAGCGAGGTCGAATGCACATTTCCTTTACATTGGCGTGATGTGTAAATTTGGTGAAGTAGTGTAAGAATGCCATATACTGCTTTATTTATTCATTGGATAATATTACATGTTTCTGTTTGGTCCGTACATATATTCGATGAGTCCTAGTCTATCTAGTCTCTTCATCGCTTGGCCTAGAGAAGTAGTCGATAGGCCATGGCGATGAACTTAGTACCTAAACTTCGAAATGCCCTCTTCATCGCCTCATTAAAAACCTCCCCGAGAAAATCCAATCGGGACAAAACTCGGGTGAGGGAAAAAGAGTATGTCTTGGAGGATGTCCATCTTCAGAAGTTGAAGTATTTGAGGTATTGTTTGGTAGTAGTTTTCTCTCCATTGTTTCTAGTTGGAATGACCCTTTATTTGTTTTTGCCATGATTTTATATGGTCCATCCCAATTGGTTCCCAGTTTGCCCTCCCGTGGGTCTTTACTCGCTTGTATTTTGGCTTTAAGTACATTGACCCCTACCTTGAGTGGCATGACTTTGGTTTTTTTTTTGTTGTAGTACCGTTCTGCTTGCTGTTTTTGAGCTATCATTCTTACGTAGGCCATGTCTCTTTGCTCATCTATTTCGTCGAGGTCTTGCTTTCTGCTTTCATCATTATTTGGTCTGCTCTCATTGGAGTATCTCAAACTTTGTTACCCGACTTCGATTGGTATCACTGGAGTTAGTCCCATAGACCAGTGAATATGGTGTTTCTCCTGTGCTTGTTTTTGGCGTGGTACGGTATGCCCATAGCACTTCCAGTAGCAGTTCCGGCCACAGCCCCTTGGCATCCTCAAGCTTCTTCTTCATGATGTTCAGTATTATTTGTTGAGGACTCCACCAGACCATTGCCTGCGGAATGATATGGCATGGAGAGTATTCGCTTGATGTGCCATTTCTCAAAGAATTTGGTAGTCTTTTTTCCAGTGAATTGGGGTCTGTTGTCACAACTGATTTCTTTGGGGATGCCGAAGCAACATATGTTCCTCCATATGAATGTGATAACTTCATGTTCGTGTATTTAGGTAAATGCACCTGCTTCTAGCCACTTGGAAATATAGTTAGTTAAAACCAAAAAAAATCGTACATTACCTCGTCCTGATGGAAGGGGTCCGTGATGTCCATCCCTCATTTGATGAACGGCTAAGGCGATGTGACTGAGTGGAGGTGCTCACCCGCCAGGTGGATCATTGGAGCATATTTTTGGCATTGTTCGCACTTTCTAACAAAGTCGACGGCTTCTTTTTTCATGGTGGGCCAGTAATAGCCTGCCCGTATGAGGCATCTAACGAGGGCTCGATTACCAGTATGGGCTCTACAGTGGCTTTCGTATACTTCTTCGAGGACGCGCCTATTTTGGTTTTGTCCTAGGCATTTCGCCAAGGGACCGCCAAACGTTCTTTTGTACAAGTCATGGTTGATGATGTTGTATCTGGACGCCCGCATTCGAAGCTTCTTGGCTTCTTTTTGTCAAGTGGAAGCACTCCGTCCTGCAACTATGACATAATACGGTTGCGCCACTCCCAAGTCAAGTTTATAGTGTGTACCTCGATTTGGTCTATTCACGAATGGTGGAGGGTGCTGCATCACGTAAGTTTAACAATATATTTTGATTAATTGGTCACAACGCTGGCCTCAATATTTAAAGCTTATTGAAAAATTATTTTAATATCTCAAAAAGAAATATGTCACGTACCAAACACCGGTAGTGATGGCGCCCAACACCTTGTTAGGCAAGCCCGACCATTCGAACACTATCAATCCAAAATACAAAGCCCCTTATCAGTTATTTGAACTTAAAACATCAGTCAAGTAAAAATTTCAGTCTATGATAACAATAAAAAAACAGTGCGGAAACCACAATAATATCAATATAGCCCCTATGAGATCCGACGTCACGAGTCAGAGCCTCTAGATTCAACTGAGCAACATCCTATACATATGAAAGTATAGATACGGAAGTAAAAGAAAGACAAGAGGAGAAATCGGGTCCTGCGGACACCAGGCAGCTACCTCGATGACTCCGACAAATGAACTAGGCAGCAGCAACAAACTCAGCTATGCCTCCGTGATCCCTGTATCTGCACACAAGGTGCAGGGAGTAAAGTGAGTACTCCGACTCAGTGAGTAATAATAATAAATAACATCTAAAAATAAGAATTCTTGTAAAAATACTACACAGTTCTATAACCAATAGTGAAGGCAGTAAATAACAACTAAGCAGGGAAAACAAGTGAAAATATCTCAAAGTCCGGCAATTTACCAATGCTGCTGTGGTGCACAGCTCGATCCATACATAATATTGCTGCTGCGTGCAGCCCGATCCAATAATAATATATACTGCTGCGACACGCAGCCCGATCCAATAATAATATATACTGCTGCGGCGCGCAGCCCGATCCAATAATAATAGTCGATCGCGCTCACTGGGGGTGTGCAGACTCCGGAGGGGCTCCTACAGCCCAAGCGCTATAATACTGCGGCGTGTTGTCCGATCCATATACTATATCACTGCGACGTGCATTCCGATCCATATAATATACTAGTGCGGCGTGCAGTCTGATTCATATAATATACTAGTGCGGCGTGCAGTCCGATCCATATAATATACTAGTGCGGCGTGCAGTCCGATCCGATGTATATCAAATACCCTCACTATGGGGTCCTTGACCCCTCTCAGTCAATATAGACTTGGCCTCTCGGGCCCACTCAGCTAAGACAGGGTTTCCAACCCCAGGTATTCCTTATTTGTAGTGCAAATTGCTAAGACTGGTTCATATTATGTTTTACAGTTTAAGAATAAGACTGAGAGTATGATTCCAACAGATAAAGTGAGGTCAATTAGCTCAACATGCTCCCTAAGGTTTCTACAGATCGGCACAAGGCCCTAAGCATGGCAATTAGCCCAAAATATACTGATATTAACTTTGTCTCAGTCAAAAGTACAGTAGAGTCATCAATCGGGATGGACCGAGTCCAAATCCCCAACAGTAACATCACCACACTCATCATATAGCGCATATCTCATCTCAACATAGCACTTCATAGTGCAAATACGGGGTTTCAAACCCTCAGTACATTATTTATAACCATTACTCACCTCAAGCCGGCCGAAATCCTAGCTCGCCTTGCGCTTCCCTCGCAAATAAACCTCCTTGTGCGTAGAATCTGACCAAAGCCACAAGGAATACGTTATAATAAGCTAATGGGACATAACCCAATTGAAAGAACTCAAAAAACACCCAAAAATACGAAGTTGGCAAAACCCGAGCCCCGGGTCCATTTCTCAAAAAATTATGAAATTCACATCACCGGATTTCTCGTCTTGCCACGAGTCCATACATGCATCAAAATCGGAGTCCAAATGCTCCCTCAAATCCCAATTTCTCATTTAAAAACTCAAGCCCTGGTTCTTCCAATTTTTACCCAAATTTCTAAGAATTAAAGGTTGAATCTTCAATAAAATGGTGTTTCTAAGTCACGAGACTTACCTCCAATCACTTCCCGTCAAAATCTCCTTCAAACTCTACCAAAAGCTCTCAAGGTGGTCCAAAAATGGTGGAAAATGACTATCCTTCGCGGAACAAAATGATTTAAAAGCCCTACTGTCCAGCAGTCATTTACTCTATGCGAACGCGGTCAAACCTCCGCGTTCGCAGTGAAGAAATTATTTTGACCAGAAAATTACTCTACGCAAACACGTTACCCAACACGCGATTGCGATGCTCTAGGTTTTATACCTACACGAACGCGTCCTTCTCCTCGCGAACGCGATGCACAAACTAACCCTCTTACGCGAACGCGGTCCACACCTCGCGAACGCATTGACCAACTTCGACAGGGCCCCTGTCCCCTTCTACGCGGACGCGATGGCACCCACGCGAATGCGATGAACTGACAACCCATAACTACACGAACACAACACTACCCCTGCGAACGCAATGACCAAAACAGGGCTGCACCTGCTATGAATTTCTGCAGCAAATCTTAAGTCCAAACTTCCCGGTTAATCATCTGATATCACTCCGAGGCCCCCGGGACCTCAACCAAACCTACCAACATGACCCAAAACATCATGCGAACTTATTCCAATCATCAAAACACGTCAAACAACACAAAAATCATCAATTCACCACGGATTCAAGCCTAAGTTTATCAAATTCTTGCGAAACTCACATTCGATCAAAAACCCGACCAAACAACGTCCGAATGACATGAAATTTTGCACACATATCCAAAATTACCTAACGGAGCTACAACAACTCTCGGAATTCCGTTCCGACCCTCGGATGAAAATCTCACCTACCAACCGGAATTCTCCAAAATTCAAACTTCGTCAATTCAAGTCTAATTCTACACCAGACCTCCAAATTCAATTCTGATCGCACTCCTAAGTCACAAATCAACCCCTGAAGCTAACCGAATCACCGAAATTAACATTCGACCGCTCTAACCATATAGTCAACTTCCAGTTGACTTTTCCAAAACAAGATTCCTTCTAAGAGGCTAAGTGCCCTATTTCCAACTAAAACCAATCTAATTCAGCCTGATCAACTCAAATACTGATATTAAAACATAAAGCACCACAATATGGGGGAAATAGGGTGGTAACTCACGTGACGACAGGCCGGGTCATCCCATCCTCCCCAACTAAAACAAACGCTCGTCCTCGAGCGGGTCAAGGAACATACCCGGAGTCTCAAACAAGTGAGGATATCTGCTCCACATCTCCCGCTCGGTCTCCTAAGTAGCCTCCTCCGCGGGCCGACCTCTCCATTGCACCTTCACCAATGATATATCCTTTGACCTCAATCTCCGAACCTGATGATCCAAAATAGCCACTGGCTCCACATCATAGGTCAAATCATCTTCCAACTGTACTGTACTGAAGTCCAACACATGAGAAGGGTCCCTAACATACTTCCGGAGCATAGATACATGGAATACCAGATGAACTCTCGACAGGCTGGGTGGCAAAGCAAGCATATAGGAAACCTCCCCAATCCTCCTAAATACCTCAAAGGGGCTAATGAACCTCGGACTCAGCTTTCCTTTCTTTCCAAACCTAATGACGCCCTTAATAGGCGAAACCTTCAACAAGACCTTCTCGCCCACAGCAGAAGATACATCTCGAACCTTCCGGTCCGCATAACTCTTCTATCGTGACTGAGCTGTGCGAAGTCTCTCCTGGATCACCTTTACCTTATCTAAGGCATCCTGGACCAACTCTGTCCCCAACAACCTAGCCTCGCCGGGCTCAAACCAACCAACCGAAGATATACACCGTCTCCCATACAAGGCCTTATATGGCGCCATCTAAATGCTGGATTGATAGCTGTTGTTGTAAGCAAACTCTGTAAGAGGCAAGAAATAAGCCCAAAAACCTCCAAAATCAATAACACAGGCACACAACATGTCCTCCAATATCTGAATGGTACGCTCGGACTGCCCCTCCGTCTGAGGATGAAACGCTGTGCTCAACTCTACCTGCGTACCCAACTCTCGCTGAAAAGTCCTCCAGAACTGAGAAGTAAACTGAGTACCCCTATCTGATATGATGGAAACTGGGACCCCATGCAACCGTACAACCTCCTGAATGAAAATCTCTGCTAACCACTCCGAAGAGTAGGTGGTACACACCGGAATGAAGTGCGCGGACTTGGTCAGCCGATCCACAATCACCCAAATCGAATCAAACTTCCTCGCTGTTCGAGGGAGACTATTCACAAATTCCATAGTAATCCTCTCCCACTTCCACTCGGGGATATCCAAGTGCTGAAGTACACCACCGGGCCTCTGGTGCTCATACTTGACTTGCTGACAGTTGAAACACCGAGCTACATAACTCACAATATCCTTCTTCATTCTCCTCCACCAGTAATGATGTCTCAAATCATGATACATCTTCGTGACACCTGGATGAATAGAGTACCATGAGTTGTGGGCCTCCTCCAATATCAACTACCGAAGCCTATCCACATTGGGCGCGCAAATCCGGCCCTGCATCCTCAATACACCATCACTATGAATAGTGCCCCTGTCCTTAAGGACAAGCAAATGTGGATCATCATACTGACGCTCTCTAATGCGGTCATACAAGGAAGACCGAGAAACCACACAAGCCAACACCCGATAAGGCTTCGAAATATCTAGCCTCACCATTCGATTGGCTAAAGCCTGGACATCAACTACAAAGGGCCTCTCCCCAACTAGAATATACGCCAAACTACCCATACTCACCGCCTTCTGGCTCAAAGCATCGGCCACCACATTGGCCTTCCCCGGATGATACAAAATGGTAATGTCATAATCCTTGAGCAACTCAAGACACCTCCGCTGCCTCAAATTAAGATCCTTCTGTTTGAACAAATGCTGAAGACTGCGATGATCGGTATACACCTCACAAGATACGCTATATAAGTAGTGCCTCCAAACCTTCAAAGCATGAACTATAGTAGCCAATTCCAAGTCATGTACAGGGTAGTTCTTCTCATGGGGCTTCAGCTGACGAGAAACATATGCAATAACTCTTCCCTCATGCATCAACACACATCCGATCCTAACTCTCGAAGCATCACAATACACAGTGTAAGAACCTGAAGCTGATGGCAATACCAACACTAGAGCCGTGGTTAAAGCTGTCTTAAGCTTCTGAAAGCTCTCCTCACACTCCTCGGACCACATGAATGGAGCACCCTTCTGAGTTAACTTGGTCAAGAGTGATGCAATAGAAGAAAATCCCTGAACAAACCGGTGATAATACCCTGCCAGCCCAGGGAAACTAGGAATCTCCGTGGCTAAGGTCAGTCTAGGCCAACTCTACACCGCCTCTATCTTCTTCGGATCAACTTGAATACCATCGCTGGACACCACATGCCCCAGGAAAGCCACAGAACCAAGCCAAAACTCACACTTTGAGAACTTTGCATAAAGCTTCTCCTCCCTCAATCTCTACAATACTACTCTCAAATGCTGGGCATGCTCCTCCTGGCTACGTGAGTACACCAGGATGTTATCAATAAACACAATAACAAATGAATCCAAATATGGCCGGAACACGCTGTTCATCAAATGCATGAATGCGGCTGGGGCATTAGTCAGCCCAAAAAACATAACTAGAAACTCATAATGCCCATATCTCGTCCTGAAAGTTGTCTTCATAATATCAGAATCCCTAATATTTAGCTGGTGGTAGCCTGAACGGAGGTCAATCTTCAAGAATACCCTTGCTCCCTGGAGCTAATCAAACAAATCATCAATACGGGGTAGTGGATACTTATTCTTCATTGTCACCTTGTTCAGCTGTCTGTAATCAATATACATTCTCATTGTGCCATTTTTCTTCTTCACCAATAAGATCGGTGCACCCCACGGTGACACACTAGGACGAATAAACCCCTTATCTAGGAGTTCCTAAAGCTGCTCCTTCAACTTCTTTAACTCAGCTGGTGCCATACGATAGGGAGGAATAAAGATAGGCTGAGTGCCCGATACCAGATCAATACCGAAATCAATGTCCCTGTCCGATGGCATGCCCGACAGGTCTGCTGGAAATACATCTGGAAAATCCCTCACAACGGGAACAGAATCAAGGCTAGGAGTCTCAGCTCCAACATCTCTCACAAAAGCCAAATACGATGGACAACCCTTCCCAACCATCCGTTGGGCTTTTAGGAAGGAAATCACCCTACTGGGAACATAATCAGTCATGCCACGCCACTCAATCCTCGGAACACGCGGCATAGCCAATGTGACTGTCTTGGCATGACAGTCTAGAATAACATGGCACGGAGATAGCCAATCCATGCCCAGAATAACATCAAAATCTACCATGCTCAACAGCAACAAGTCAACTCGGGTCTCCAGACCCCCAATAGTGACAAGACAGGATCGATACACGTGGTCCACAACAATAGTATCGCCCACCGGGGTAGATACGTGTACAGGTAAATCAAGGCACTCTCGGGTTGTACCCAAATGATGAGAAAAGTATGAAGATACATAGGAGTAAGTAGAACCGGGATCAAACAAAACTGAGGCATCCCTGTGGAAGACTGAAATTATACCTGTGATAACAGCATCCGAAGCAATAGCATCTGACCGGCCCTAAAAAGCATATAATCGAGCCTGACTACCACCCGATCGGCCTCTCCCTCTGGGGCGGCCCCTAGCTGTCTGATCCTCACCCCTAGCTAGCGGGGCAGGTGCTGAAGATACTGGGCCAGAAGATGAGGGCTGGCCCCTCTACTGAGATGAACTGGATGCACGGCAGAGACACTCCCTCCGCATATGACCGAACTCACCAAACTCATAGCAACTCCCGGGTGCTGGGAACTGGGACTGAAAGGGACCCCTCGTGCCAGAGTGGCTAGCTGATGCACTCGGCCGGGATAAACCCTGAATAGATGGGGCATAAGACAAACTCTGCGCTGGAAGTGCACTAAGAGATGGATGACTCTGCTGAGAGCCCTGATAATCCTGATCAGAAAATGCCCCACGATACTCTAAGCGAGCTGGCTGAGGAGGCCTGAATGATCGACCTCTGCTCTGCTGGAACTGACTCCTAAACGGAGCACTACTGAAGCTACCAGAACCTCGAGGCCTCTTGGCCTCCTTCTCCTCTCTATCTTGACGGCGAGCCAACTCAATATCACGAGCAATATCAACTGCATCCTTAAAGGAAATACCCAGGACTCTTTCTCGAGTCATTAGAATACGAAGGTGATAGTTAAGTCCATCAACAAACCTCTTGATCCTCTCGCTATCGGTCGGAACCATCCACGAGGCATGACGGGCTAACTTAGAAAATCTCGCCTCATACTGGGTCACAGTCATGTCTCCCTGTCGAAGCCACTCGAACTACCTACGCAGCTCCTCTCTCTGCGACCGTGGTACCCACTTCTACAAAAAGATAGTGGAGAACTCCTGCCATGACAACGGCGCTGCACCTGCCGGCCTACGCCGCTTATATGCCTTCCACCATGTGAAGGCAGCGCCAGTGAACTGAAATGTGGTGAATGCTACCCCGCTGGACTCCAAAATCCCTGCCGTCCGAAGCATACGCTGACACTTGTCAAGAAATCCCTGGGCATCCTCGCCCTGAGCACAGCTGAAAACTGGAGGCTGAAGCCTACTGAACCTCTCGAGACGACGTTGCTCATCGTTTGGTATAGCTGGGACTACAAAATCCTGAACTAGTACCATCGGTTGAGCTGGAGCTGCTCCCGGTGTCTGTAAACCCTGAACCACCTGCTCGGGTGTGCGAGCAGCGGGAGTCTGGCTGCCTCCCCCTGCCTGAGAAGTAGCCGCTGTAGTGGTGGCTGAGACTACCTGGGTTAGGCCAGTGCAAACTGATAGTATCTGGGCCAAGGTCTCCTGGAGACCCGGAATAACAATGGGCACTGCTGGTGCCTGCACAGGTGCTGCTGGAGCATCAACAACTGGAGTCTGGCCCTGAACTAGGGCAACTGGTGGGTCAACAGATGCTGCCCCTGCTACTCTACCTCGACCACGACCACGACCGCGTCCACGACCTTGAGGGGGTGGTACTGGTGGTCTTCCTCCATGTCCGGTAGCACGTGTTCTCGCCATCTACGAGAGAATAGAATACAGAAGTTTAGTTCTCGGATCAACAAAGTCGCACGACAAGAATTTCAAGAATATGAAGTTTTTCCTAAAGCTTCTGCAGCATCCCGAGGATAAGCACAGACGTCTCTGTACCGATCCGCGAGACTCTACTAAACCAGCTCATGACTCGCGACACCTAATAACCTAGGCTCTGATACCAACTTGTCACGAGCCAAACCCCGGTCGTGATGGCGCCCAACACCTTGTTAGGCAAGCCCGACCATTCGAACACTCTCAATCCAAAATACAAAGCCCCTTATCAGTTATTTGAATTTAAAACATCAGTCAAGAAAAAATTTCAGTCTGTGATAACAATAAAAAAATAGTGCGGAAACCACAATAATATCAATACAGTCCTTATCAGATCTGGCGTCACGAGTCAGAGCCTTTAGATATAACTGAGAAACATCCTATACATATGAAAGTATAGATGCAGAAGTAAAAGAAAGACAAGAGGAGAAATTGGGTCCTGCGGACGCCATGCAGCTACCTCGATGACTCCGACAAATGAACTAGGCAGCAGCAACAAACTCAGCTATGCCTCCGGGATCCCTGTATCTGCACACAAGGTGCAGGAAGTAAAGTGAGTACTCCGACTCAGTGAGTAATAGCAATAAATAACATCTAAAAATAAGAATTCTCGTAAAAATACTACGCAGTTCTATAACCAACAGTGAAGGCAGTAAATAACAACTAAGTAGGGAAAACAGGTGAAAATCTCTCAAAGTCCGGCAATTTACCAACGCTGTTGCAGCGCGCAGCCCGATCCGTACATAATAATGCTGCGGCGTGCAGCCCGATCCAATAATAATATATACTACTACGGCGCGCAACCCGATCCAATAGTAATATATACTACTGCGGCGCGCAGCCCGATCCAATAATAATAGTCGACCGCGATCACTGGGAGTATGCAGACTCCGGAGGGGCTCCTACAGCCCAAGCGCTATAATACTACATGCAGTCCGATCCATATACTATATCACTGCGGTGTGCAGTCCGATCCATATAATATACTACTGCGGCGTGCAGTCCGATCCATATAATATACTACTGCGGCGTGCAGTCCGATCTATATAATATACTACTGTGGCGTGCAGTACGATCCGGTGTATATCAAATGCCCCTCACTATGGGGTCCTTAATCCCTCTCAATCAATATATACTTGGCCTCTCGGGCCCACTCAGCTAAGACAGGGTTTCCAAAACCAGGTATTCCTCATTTGAAGTGCAAATTACTAAGACCGGTTCATATTATGTTTTACAGCTTAAGAATAAGACTGAGAGTATGATTCCAACAGGTAAAGTGAGGTCAATTAGCTCAACATTCTCTCTAAGGGTTCTACAGATCGGCACAAGACCCGAAACATGGCAATTAGCCCAAAATATACTGATATTAACTCGGTCTCAGTCAAAAGTACAGTAGAGTCATCAATCGGGATGGACCGAGTACGAATCTCCAATAGTAACATCACTATTCTCATCATATAGCGCGTATCTCATATCAACATATCACTTCATAGTGCAAATACGGGGTTTCAAACCCTCAGTACATCATTTATAACCATTACTCACCTCAAGCCGGCCGAAATTCTATCTTGCCTTGCGCTTCCCTCACAAATCAACCTCCTTGTGCATAAAATCTAACCAAAGCCACAAGGAATATGTTATAATAAGCTAATGGGACACAACCCAATTGAAAGAACCCGAAAAACACCCAAAAATACGAAGTTGGCAAAACCCGAGCCCCGGGCCCATTTTTCGAAAAATTACAAAATTTACATCATCGGATTTCTCGTCTCGCCACGAGTCCGTACATATAAAATTTATCAAAATTGGAGTCCAAATGCTCCCTCAAATCCCAATTTCTCATTTAAAAACCCAAGCCCTAGTTCTTCCAATTTTTACCCAAATTTCTAAGAATTAAAGGTTGAATCTTCAATAAAATGGTGTTTCTAAGTCACGAGACTTACCTCCAATCACTTCCCGTCAAAATCCCGTTCAAACTCTACCAAAAGCTCTCAAGGTGGTCCAAAAATAGTGGAAAATGACTAACCTTCGCGGAACAAAATGATTTAAAAGCCATACTGTCCAACAGTCATTTACTCTATGCGAACGCGGTCAAACCTCCGCGTTCGCGATGAAGAAATTATTTTGACCAGAAAATTACTCTACGCGAATGCGTTACCCAACACGCGATCGCGACGCTCCAGGTTTTACACCTACGCGAACGCATCCTTCTCCCCGCGAACGCGATGCACAAACAAACCCTCTTACGCGAACGCGGTCCACACCTCGCGAATGCTTGACCAACTTCGGCAGGGCCCCTGGCCCCTTCTACATCAACGCGATGGCACCCACGCGAACATGATAAATTGACAACCCATAACTACGCGAACGCGACACTACCCCTGCGAACGCGATGACCAAAACTGGGCTACACCTGCTGTGAATTTCTGCAGCAAATCTTAAGTCCAAACTTCCCGGTTAGTCATCCGAAATCACCCCAAGGCCTCCAGGACCTCAACCAAACATACCAACATGACCCAAAACATCATACGAACTTATTCCAATCATCAAAACACGTCAAACAACATAAAAATCATCAATTCACCGCGGTTTCAAGCCTAAGTTTATCAAATTCTTCTGATACTCACATTCGATCAAAAACCCGACCAAACGACGTCCGATTGACCTGAAATTTTGCACACATATCCAAAATCACCTAACGGAGCTACAGCAACTCTTGGAATTTCGTTCCGACCCTCGGATCAAAATTTCACCTACCAACCGGAATTCGCCAAAATTCAAAATTCGCCAATTCAAGCATAATTCTACACCGGACCTCCAAATTCAATTCCGATCGCACTCCTAAGTCACAAATTAACCTCCGAAGCTAACCAAATCACCGAAATTCATATCTGAGCTCTCTAAACATATAGTCAACTTCCAGTTGACTTTTCCAAAACAAGCTTCCTTCTAAGAGGCTAAGTGCCTTATTTCCAACTAAAACTAATATAATTCAACCCGATCAACTCAAATACTGATATTAAAACATAAAGCAGCACAATATGGGGGAAAGAGGGTGGTAACTCACGTGACGATGGGTCAGATCGTCATAAAATATTTCCAAAACATTTCCAAAACTATGTCTAGATTCATTTTCTTAATATTTATTAATGAGTCTTTATCAAAGTAATTATTTTGAATATTAACTGTAACAGATTATTTGATAAAATTGAATTCAATTTTGACTAACCTGACTATTGAAGTAAATATGGTATTATTTGAGAAAATACGTTACTAGTTTGAAGGAAGTCAAATATGACTACTTGATTAGCCTTAATGGCTTTCAATTTTAAAGAGCGTTTTGAATAGTCTTTGAATGACTATTACATTAGGTTTGTAAGTTACTATTCTGAAAATTAAAAAATAACATTTATTTTTTATTAATGGGTTAATCTTAATGGATTTGTTTGTTGTCGTTGCTTACCAGCTTATGTCCACTTTTGGACTATATAATTCATTCTACATTCACTTTGAAAGGTAGAGAAAAAGTGTATGAAACAGAAAGTAAAACTCTTCTTCCAAACTGCTTTGAGTTCTAGGTTTTATTTTGTTTAAGCTTTGTTGTTTCTGCTCCTAGTTATACTAGAAAAGCTTGTTGAATCCTGGGGGATACGCCTACTTTTATTTATTACGGTGTGGGCGAAATATCTTTAAAGACAGTGTCTTTGACCAGCCTCAAGCTAAATCTTTAATTCTCCATAATCATCCAATTTTTCCAACAATCTTAAGGATATTTTACGTTGTTATTATGGCAGAGTCGCCAGAGTTGTCACACTTCCTTTTTACACAACCCCAAGCATAGTATATAAGAGAGTTTCTCCAATTTAAGGGACAATCGAAACGGAATTTATTTATTAAAGATTCAGAGTCGCCACTTAGGATAATTTTATGGTGTCCCAAAATACCGGTTCAGATCCCGAATCGAGGAAAAGATTGACTCTGTATTACAGTCTGTGAACACAGAAATCCGGGTAAGGAATATTGTTAACCCGGGAGAAGGTGTTCGACATTCCCGAGTTTCGTGGTTCTAGCACGGTCGCTCAACTGTTATAATTGGCCTATTATCTGATTTTAATACATGTTTTAACCTATGGTTTAATTTTAACTTTAACCGCTTTATTTAATTATTTTTAAAGGAAAATTGCAATGTTATTTAAAATACGTCTCGAACCGCGTCACATAAATGCACCCGCGACACTCGGTGTATTTTATCTAACATTGTTGAGATTTAGATTTGGGTCACATAAATGCGCACCCGAGTTTAGGAAGGTAATTTTAAATAATGTGCCTAAAGCAAATACGCGTTTTTAACTTTGCGAGGGCCATGGAAAGTTCGCTAAATGGTGCGCCTCGATTTCTAAAGAGTTAAAATTAATTAAGTGAGGGCCATAAACTATGTGTGTCACCTAATATGGCTCACCTCCAATTCATAAACGGGTGAGATGTCTACATTCAAAAGTATATTTATTACCTTAGCATGAGCAGATTCAAGAGTATATTCTTCGAACAAAACTTTTAATTTCTGAAAGGCAACTTGTTGGACATATATAAATGTCATGTAAAAGCTAGCGAATAATTAATCAGACTATTAAAAGCGATAAAACAATATATTTAGTGGAGTATTTCAAAACAAAAAAAAAATCTATATAATCACCAAACACTAGATAGAAAGACTTTATGGCCATCTCTCCATTCTTTCAAAACCTCTTTAATAGATTAAGAAAAATGGCTTCCCTTATAACAATAATCAACACAAAGAACTGGCCAATTAAAAAACCAAATACCAAACAATCAAAATTATTTACTGAAAATGTCTATAAGCAAGAACCATAATTACCTGGGTGTTAACTTCTATATTTCTTCAGAGCATTACTCCACAAAAAATATTAAGGAGCACAAAAGCATAATGGGAAAACAGATTGTGAAGAAATAACAAAAGAAGTGAATATTCGAAAAATCATTGGTATGGATTCACACATAATCAACATAGAACATAAAACTTGAATCGAGAGGAAATTTGTCACGACCCCAATCCCGGTCGTGATGTCGCCCAACACAACTGCTAGGCAAGCCCGACCAATCAATACACACAACCCAATCACAAATCCCATTACCGAGTAACAACATGAAATTAGTAGTTTATCAAGTCTATTAACCGAATAATTTAAATAGAACCAGTCTGAAACACAACACTGACATAACCAACATCTCCCAAAGACCTGGGATCATGAGTCTAGAGCCTCTAAGATAACAGGAAATAAATCCTCAGTAATGCTGATGTTCTAAAATGCGGAAATAGTAAAGGGATAGGGGAGGAGTCGTGTTCTGCGAATGTCAGACAGCTACCTCGACAGATCCTGAGAGCTGTGGAAGAATCAAATAGCTCAACTAAGCCTCCGGGACACCTGAATCTGCACACATGGTGCAGGGTGTAAAATGAGTACTTCTAACTCAGTGGTAATAGATATATATAATGGCTGAAAGTATGAAATCCCGAAATATAACAATGCAAAGCTATAACCAATAAATTCTACACATTTAACGGTGGGACAACAACAAGTAATGGCAGATAAGAACAGACAGATATCGATACATGAATGCAATGCAATGCACATGACCGCTGCGGCGCGCAGCCCGATCCATTTGGGTAGTTGCGCTCACTGTGGGTGTTCAGAATCCGGAGGGGCTCTTACAGCCAAAGTGCAATATCGTCGTAGAATTCGCTGCGGCGTGCAGCCCGATCCACACTCAGTCCAGATATATGCATGTAAGCCACACAAGCATAGTCAAGTTTATCATTTTTAGTTCCAATTATTAGGAATTATAGATTAAGTTTTAAAACTTTAGAAATTTACTAATCATTTCGAGACAGTGTTTAACTCAGGACTGATATCATGAAAACATGCTAAGCATCATGAAAACAGTGATAATAATCCCTAAGGGATCCAATTAATCGGCACACAGCCCAAATATGCTCAAAGCAATCCAAGTAGGATGTTTACCAATCAATTTCTAGCCAATAATACAGTATGAACATCACTCGGACGGACTAAGCCATAGTCCCCGACCACAAGCGACCCCGCACTCACTGTAGAGTACGTGTCTCGCCTCAATATTGCGTCACAGGGTGATATATCGGGGTTTCAAACCTTCAGATCATCATCTACATCTATTACTCACCTCAAACCTGCCAAAAGACTAGTCCGCTAAGCCTTTTCCTCTCGAATCGACCTCCTCGCGCGTCGAATCTGGCCAAAACCACAACGAATACATTACAATAGGCTAAAAAAACCTAACCCAATCAAAAGAACTCGAAAAACACCAAAAATCTCGAAGTTGGCAAAACCCGAGCCCCGGGCCCACTTCTAAAAAATTACAAAATTTACATCACCGGATTTCTCGTCTCACCCCGAGTCTATACATATAAAATTTAGCAAAATCGGGGTTCAATTGCCCTTTCAAAACCCAAATTTAAACTCTCTTAAGTTTCAAGCCCTAACATCCATTTTTACCCTCTAATTCCTCGAATTTCAGTGCTTAATCCATGTTTTTACACCATAATAACATAATCTGAGTCCAATGATTCATACATGATGGAACCCCTTCGAATTCTCTTCAAAATCGCCTAAGAAATCGCCCTAGCCGAAGTCCAAAATATTTTCCTTCTCTTTTAAATTCGTGAACACTGTTCACTTAAACCCCAGGTCGATTTCTGCTTCTGCGGTTAATTTTCCACACCTGCGGTCACCGCATATGCGCCCACTTGACCGCTTCTGAGGTCTAACTAAACTCACCAGGGACCGCTTCTGCGGTTGCCGCATTTGTGGATCTACGACTGCTTCTGCGGAAAGCCCTGGTCCCTCCAGGACTGCTTCTGCAACCAATACGCCGCATCTGCGAAACCGCTTATGCTGTCCCTTTTCCGCAGATGCGAAAATGACAGAACCAACAAGGACTGAAACATGCAACAACTCTGAATCCTCCGTCTAACCACCCGAATTCACCCCGAGGCCTCCGAGACCTCAACCAAAAGCACATGCATGATCTATTACTTTATCCCAACTTGCTCGAATCATCAAATCACCATCGTTAACATCAAAAATCATCAAATTTCCTCAAATCAAAGACTAAGTTTAATCAAAAGTTCTGAAATGCGCATTCGATCAAAAACCCGACCAAACGATATCCAATTGACCTGAAACTTTGCACACATATCCAAAATCACCAAACGAAGCTACAGTAACTCTCGGAATTCCATTCCGACCCTCGGATCAAGATCTCACCTATCAACCGGAATCCACCAAAATTTAAACTTCGTCAATTCAAGCCTAATTCTACACCGGACTTCCAAATTCAATTTCAATCGCACTCCTAAGTCACAAATCATCCCCCGAAGCTAACCAAATCACTGGAATTCACATCCGAGCCCTCTAACTATATAGTCAACTTCCGGTGACTTTTCCAAAACAAGCTTCCTTCTAAGAGGTTAAGTGCCTCATTTCCAACTAAAACCAATTCAATTCTATCCGATCAACTTAATTACTGATATTGAAACATAGAGCAATATAATATAGGGGAAACAGGGTGGTAACTCACGTGATGACGGGCCGGGTCGTCACATCCTCCCTAACTAAAACAAACGCTCGTCCTCGAGCGAGTCAAGAAACATACGTGGAATCTCAAACAAGTGAGGATATCTGCTCCGCATCTCCCGCTCGATCTCCCAAGTAGCCTCCTTCATGGGCCGACCTCTCCACTGCACCTTTACCGAAGCTATATCCTTTGATATCAATCTCCGAACCTGACGACCCAAACTAGCTATTGGCTCCACATCATAGGTCAAATCATCATCTAACTGAACTGTACTGAAGTCTAACACATGAGACAGGTCTCCAACATACTTCCGGAGCATAGAAACATGAAATACCGGATGAACCCCTGATAAGCTAGGTGGCAAAACAAGCATATAGGCCACCTCCCCAATCCTCCTAAGTATCTCAAAAGGACCAATGACCCGTGCACTCAGCTTTTCTTTCTTTCCAAATCTCATAACGCCCTTCATAGGCGAAACCTTCAACAAGACCTTCTCGCCCACCATATAAGATACATCTCGAACCTTCCTGTCCGCATAACTCTTCTGACGCGACTGAGCTGTGCGAAGTCTCTCCTGGATCACTTTCACCTTCTCCAAGTCATCTTGGACCAACTCTGTCCCTAATAGCCTAGCCTTGCCAGGCTCAAACCAACAAACCAAAGATCTACAACGTCTCCCATATAAGGCCTCATACGGTGCCATCTGAATGCTGGACTAATAGTTATTGTTGTAGGCAAACTCCGCAAGTAGCATGAAATCCGACCAAGAACCTCCAAAATCAATAACACAGGCACACACCATGTCCTCCAATATCTGAATGGTACGCTCGGATTGCCCGTCCGTCTGAGGATGAAATGTTGTGCTCAACTCTACCTGTGTGCCTAACTCTCGCTGAAAAGTCCTCAAGAACTGGGAAGTAAACTGAGTAGCCCTATATGATATAATGGAAACTAGGACCCCATGCAACCGTACAATCTCCCAGATGAAAATATCTGCCACCTGCTCCGAGGAATAGGTAGTACAAACCGGAATAAAGTGCGCGGACTCGGTCAGCCGAACCACAATCACCCAAATCCAATCAAACTTCCTCGCTGTCCGAGGGAGACCACTTACAAAATCCATAGTAATCCTCTTCCACTTCCTCGGGAATATCCATACGCTGAAGTACACTACCGCGCCTCTGATGCTCATACTTGACCTGCTGACAGTTGAGGCACCGAGCTACATAACTCACAATATCCTTCTTTATTCTCCTCCACCAGTAATACTGTCTCAAATCCTGATACATCTTCGCGGTACCTGGATGAATAAAATACTGCGAGCTATGGGCCTCCTCCAATATCAACTCCCGAAGCCTATCCATATTGGGCATGCAAATACGGCCCTGCATCCTCAATACACCATTACTATCAATAGTCACATCCCTGGCATCATCATGCTGAACTCTATCCTTAAGGACAAGAAAATGTGGATCATCATACTTGCGCTCTCTAATGCGGTCATACAAGGAAGACCGAGATACCACACAAGCCAACACCCGAATAGGCTCCGAAATATCTAGCCTCACTATCCGATTGGCCAAATCCTGGACATCAACTGCAAAGGGCCTCTCCCAAACTAGAATGTACGCCAAACTACCCATACTCACTGCCTTTCGGCTCAAAGCATCGACCACTACATTGGCCTTCCCCGGATGATACAAAATGGTAATGTCATAATCCTTGAGCAACTCAAGCCATCTTCGTTGCCTCAAATTTAGATTCTTCTGTTTGAACAAATGCTGAAGACTGCGATGATCGGTATATACCTCACTTGATACGCCATATAAGTAGTGCCTCCATATCTACAAAGCATGAACTATAGCAGCCAACTCCAAATCATGTACAGGGTAGTTCTTCTCATGGGGCTTCAACTGACGAGAAGCATACGCATGACTCTACCCTCTTGTATCAACACACATTCGATCCCAACTTTCAAAGTATCACAATATACGGTGTAAAAACCTGAAGCTGATGGCAAAACTAACATTGGAGCTGTGGTCAAAGCTGTCTTGAGCTTCTGAAAGCTCTCCTCGCACTCGTCCGACCATAAAAATGGTGCATCCTTCTGCGTCAACGTGGTCACGGACGAAGCAATAGATGAAAAACCCTGGACAAACCGTCGATAATACCCTGCCAAACCGAGGAAACTCCGAATCTCCATGGCTAAGGACAGTCTAGGCCAACTCTACACTGCCTCTATCTTCTTTGGGTCAACCTGAATACCATCACTAGACACCATGTGTCCTAGAAAAGCCACAGACCCAAGCCAGAACTCATACTTGGAGAACTTTGCATAAAGCTTCTCCTCCCTCAATCTCTGTAATACCACTCATGCTCCTCCTGGCTACGCGAGTACACCAGGATATCATCAATAAAAACGATAACAAATGAATCTAGATACGGCCAAAACACGCTATTCATCAAATACATGAACGCGGCTGGGGCATTAGTTAGCCCAAAAGACATAACTAGAAACTCATAATGCCCATATCTCGTCCTGAAAGCTGTCTGCATAATATCAGAATCTCTAATCTTTAGCTGGTGATAGCCTGAACGAAGATTAATCTTAGAGAATACCCTTGCTCCCTAGATCTGATCAAACAAATCATCAATGTGCGATAGTGGATACTTGATATTCACTGTCACCTTGTTCAACTGCCTATAGTCAATGCACATTCTCATTGTGCCATCTTTCTTCTTCACAAATAAGACCGGTGCACCCCACGGTGAGACACTCGGACGAATGAACCCCTTATCTAGGAGTTTCTGAAGCTGCTCGTTCAATTTATTTAACTCAGTTGGTGCCATACGATAGGGAGAAATAGAGATGGGTTGAGTGCCCAGCACCAGATCAATATCGAAATCAATATCCCTGTCCGACGGCATGCCCGACAGGTCTGCTGGAAACACATCAGGGAAATCCCTTACAACGGGCACAGAATCAAGACTAGGAGTCACAGATCCAACATCTCTCACAAATGCCAAGTACGATAAACAACCTTTTCCAACCATCCGCTGGGCCTTTAGGAAGGAAATTACCCTGCTAAGAACATAATCGGTCGAACCTCGCCAGTCAATCTTTGGAACCCCCGGCATAGCCAACGTAACTGTCTTGGCATGACAGTCCAGAATAGCATGGTATAGAGATAGCCAATCCATACCCAGAATCACATCAAAGTCTACCATACCCAATAATAACAAGTCAACTCATGTCTCCAAAACCCCAATAGTCACCAGACAAGATCGATATATATGATCCACAATAATAGTATCACCCACCGGGGTAGATACATGCACAGGCAAGGCAAGACAACCATGGGTCGTACCCAGGTGATGAGCAAAATATGAAGACACATAGGAGTATGTAGACCCGGGATAAAATAAAATAGAAGCATCCATGTGGTAGACTGAGATAATACCTGTGATAACAGCATCTGATGCAATGGCGTCCCTCATTTCTGGGAGAGCATAGAACCGATCCTGACCACCACTAGATCGATCTCCACCCCTAGGGCGGCCCCTAGCTGTCTGACCCTCACCCCTACCTGACTGGGATAGTGCTGAAGAAGATGGAGTAGAATAGGAGGGCTGATCCCTCTGCTGAGACCGACCACCACGAAGACAAGGACACTATCTCCTCATGTGGCCAAATTCACCGCACTCGTAGCAATTACTCGGTGCTGGAGAAGGGGACTGAAGAGAACCCCTCGCTACTGAAGAACCCTGGGCTAAAGAAGCAGGAGTAGAGCTCTGAGCTGGAAGGGCACTAAGTGAAGACTGGCCCTGCTGAACTCCCTGATGACCATTGCCTGAAGAAGCCCCACTGTAGTCTGGGCGACCTGACTGAGGAGGTCTGAAGGAACGACCTCTGCCACGCTGGAACTGGCTCCTAGACGGAGCACCACTGAAGCTACCTGAACCTCAAGGCCTCTTGGCCTCTCTCTCCTCACGCTCCCGACGGCGATCTGTCTCAATCTGGCGAGCCATGTCAACTACCTCCTCAAATGAAGCGGCTACAACCCTCTCTCTAGTCATCAAAATGCGAATCGAATAGTTGAGGCCATCCATAAACCTCCTAATCCTCTCCCGATCTGTCGGGATCATCCAAGTAGCATGCCGAGCCAATTGCATAAACCTCAACTCATACTGGGTCACAGTCATGTCACCCTGAATCAACCACTCAAACTGACGACGCAGCTCCTCCCTACGAGACTGCCACACATACTTCTCCAGAAAGAGTGTGGAGAACTGCTGCCAAGTAAGGGGCACTACTCCAATAGGCTACGCCTCTCAAACTCCTCCCACCATGTAAATGCAACCCCTGAGAACGGGAAGGTAGTAAAAGCCACTACACTCGACTCCAAAATCCCTGCAGTGCGAAGCATACGCTTACACTTTTCTAGAAATCCTTGGGCATCCTCGCCCTCAGTACCACGGAACATCAGAGGCTGGAGCCTAACGAACCTCTCTAGTCGACGCTGCTCGTTGTCTGGCATCACTGGAACCACATACTCTGGAGCTGGTGCGACTGGCACAACTGGAGCAACCGGTGCAACTAGCTGAGCTGGGGCTGCTCCTGGTGTCTGCAATCCCTGAACAACTTACTCAGGTGTGCGAGCTGTGAGGGTCTGATGACCACCCTCGGTCTGAGAAGTAG
Organism: Nicotiana glauca; assembly: GCA_026770625.1. Lineage (NCBI taxonomy): Eukaryota > Viridiplantae > Streptophyta > Magnoliopsida > Solanales > Solanaceae > Nicotiana > Nicotiana glauca. The sequence goes on from MU740750.1 coordinate 90,429, forward strand.
CTGCGGCAGTAGTGGCAGAGACTGCCTGAGCCATGCCAGTGCAGACAGATAGGATCTGAGCTAAAGCCTCCTGAAGGCCAGGAATCACGATGGGCATTGCCGGTGCCTGAATAGGTGCTGCTGGAGCATCTACAACTGGAGGTCGTTCCTGCATGGGGGCAACTAGTGGGTCAACAGGTGCTGCCTCTGCGGCTCTGCCTCGACCACGACCACAACCACGGCCGCTCCCACGACCTCTAGTGGGTGGCAATGGTGGTCGTCCGCCACGTCCGGTAGCACGGGTTCTCACCATCTGCGAGAGAATAGAATATAGAAGTTTAGTTCTCGGAACAACAAAGCCGCACGACAAGAGTTCAAGAATATGAAGTGTTTCCTAAAGGTTCTGCAGTCTCTCAAGGATAAATACAGACGTCTCTATACTAATCCGTGAGATCTACTAACCGGCTCATGACTCATGAGGCCCAGTAACCTAGGCTCTGATACCAACTTGTCACGACCCCAATCCCGGTTGTGATGGCGCTCAACACAACTGCTAGGCAAGCCCGACCAATCAATACACACAACCCAATCACAAATCCCATTATTGAGTAACAACATGAAATTAGCAGTTTATCAAGTCTATTAACCGAATAATTTAAATAGAACCAGTCTGAAACACAACACTGACATAACCAACATCTCCCAAAGATCTGGGGTCATGAGTCTAGAGCCTCTAAGATAACAGAGAAATAAATCCTCAGTAATGCTAATGTTCTAAAATGTGGAAATAGTAAAGGGATAGGGGAAGAGTCGGGTTCTACGGACGTCAGGCAGCTACCTCGACAACTCCTGAGAGCTCTGGAAGAAGCAAACAGCTCAACTAAGCCTCCAGGACACCTGAATCTGCACACATAGTGCAGGGAGTAAAGTGAGTACTTCCAACTCAGTAGTAATAGATATATATATAATGGCTGACAGTATGAAATCCCAAAATATAACAATGCAAAGCTATATCCAATAATTCTACACATTTAACGATGGGACAACAATAAGTAATGGAAGATAAGAACAGACAGATATCGATACATGAATATAATGCAATGCACATGACCGCTGCGACGCGCAAGCCGATCCATTTGGGTACCCGCGCTCACTGTAGGGGTTCAGGCTCCGAAGGGGCTCCTACAGCCCAAGTGCAATATCATCGTAGCATTCGCTACGGCGTGCAGCCCGATCCACACTCAGTCCAGATATATGCATGTAAGCCACACATGCACAATGAAGTTTATCATTTTCAGTTTCAATTATTAGGAATTATAGATTAAGTGTTTAAAACTTTAGAAATTTACTAATCATTTCGAGATAGTGTTTAACTCAGGACTGATATCATGAAAACATGCTAAGCATCATGGAAACAGTGATAATAATCCCTAAGGGATCCAAATAATCGGCACACAACCCAAATATGCTCATAGCAATCCAAGTAGGATGTTTACCAATCAATTTTTAGTCAATAACACAGTATGAACATCACTCGGACGAACTAAGCCATAGTCCCTGACCACAAACGACCCCGCACTCACCGTAGAGTACGTGTATCTCTTCAATATAACATCACATTGTGATATACCGGGGTTCCAAACCCTCAAGTCATCATCTACATCTATTACTCACCTCAAACCGGCCACAAGACTAGTCCGCTAAGCCTTTTCCTCTCGAATCGACCTCCTCGTGCGTCGAATCTAGCCAAAACTACAACGAATACATTACAATAGGCTAAAGAAACCTAACCCAATCAAAAGAACTCGAAAAAAACCAAAAATCATGAAGTTGGCAAAACCCGAGCCCCGGGCCCACTTCTCAAAAAATTACGAAATTTACATCACTGGATTCCTCATCTTGCCACGAGTCTATACATATCAAATTTACCAAAATCGGTGTTCAATTACCCTTTCAAAACCCAAATTTAAACTCTCTTAAGTTTCAAGCCCTAACCTCCATTTTTACCTTCTAATACCTCGAATTTCAGTTCTTAATCCATATTTTTACACCATAATAACATAATATGAGTCCAATGATTCATACCTGATGGAACCCCTTCGAATTCTCTTCAAAATCGCCCTAGCCGAAGTCCAAAATATTTTCCTTCTCTTCCAAATTCGTGAACACTGTTCACTTACACCCCAGGTCGATTTCCGCTTCTGCGGTTAATTTTCCGCACCTGCGGTCACAGCATATGCGCCCACTTGACCGCTTATGCGGTCTAACTTAACTCACTAGGGACCGCTTCTGCGGTCGCCGCATTTGCGGATCTACATCCTTTCTGCGGAAAGCCCTGGTCCCTCCAGGACCGCTTCTGCGACCAATACGCCGCATCTGCGAAACTGCTTATGCGGTCCCTTTTCCGCAGATGCGGAAATGACAGAACCAGCAAGGACTGAAACATACAACAACTCCGAATCCTCCGTTTAACCACCCGAATTCACCCCGAGGCCTCCGGGACCTCAATCAAAAGCACAGACATGATCTATTACTTTATCCCAACTTGCTCGAATCATCAAATCACTATCGTTAACATCAAAAATCATCAAATTTCCTCAAATCAAAGACTAAGTTCAACCAAAACTTTCGAAATGTGCATTCGATCAAAACCCCGATCAAACGATGTCCAATTGACCTAAAAATTTTCACACATATCCCAAATTACCTAACGAAGCTAAAACAACTCTCGGAATTCCATTCCGACCCTCAGATCAAGATCTTACCTATAAACTAGAATCGGCCAAAATTCAAACTTCACCAATTCAATCCTAATTCTACACCGGACCTCCAAATTCAATTCCGATCGCACTCCTAAGTCACAAATCGTCCCCCGAAGCTAACCAAATCACCGAAATTCATATCTGAGCCCTCTAACTATATAGTCAACTTCCGATTGACTTTTCCAAAATAAGCTTCCTTCTAAGAGGCCAAGTGCCTCATTTCCAACTAAAACCAATTCAATTCTATTCGATCAACTCAAATACTGATATTGAAACATAGAGCAATATAATATGAGGTAAACAGGGTGGTAACTCACGTGACGACGGGGGTCGTCACAAAATTAAACATAAACAACTATTCTAAATCTCAAATTACCCAAACAAGTTCACACAAAGAAAAGTGATACGGAAATAAACCTGCTAAGCCAAAATTCTCTTCAAGAATTAGTAGAGAAACGACGAGTACACAGATTCTGATTCCAGAGATCCGACGAGAACCAACAGCAACAAACAAAAGCCTCAATCGGAACCTCAAACTTGAATCTCCGAACAACGAACTGAACCAGCTTCAAACCTCAACTCACATCCATTTATTGAAACCAAATCCGAAATAAAAGATAATAAACAATATTTTTTAAAAAGAAAACGAACCACCTGAAGTCTAAAAAAAACAGAAACATTTTTTGGTTTTCCAGAATTTTAAAAAAAAAAAAAGAAAATCAAACATAATCATGGGGTGAGGTCGTTTATGGCTTCTCGTGTATATCAGGTGTATATCGAGTGTATACACAGTCTCTCCAGTATATATAGAGTGTATACCCCTTCTTGCCTTTTTTTTTCAATGAAGAAGATAAGAAAAGTTTGGTTTTTGTCCGTCCACCTTTCACTAAGTCTTTGTTGTCTCTTTATAGAGAAGAAAATTGGTAATTTTTTTGTTCCTCCAATTTGGAGTGGAGAACATGGGTTTTGAGTGGAGGAAAATGGGAATTGACTTGGTGGAATTATGATTGGAATGGAGTGGGGATGTGGGATTGTGAGTGGAGGAAAATGTGAAAGTGGAGTGTGAGTGTGTGCATTAGTGGTAGAGTGACGTGAGGGGTGCGGAAATTGGGATTCTATCATATGGAAGTTTCTTCATTTTTTGTAAGATTTCATTAGTTTTTTTTATAAATAAAAATCTAAATCAATTCCTAAACCCAAATTATCCTAGAAAATTAAATTAATTAACTCTAATAATTATTACAACTAATTAAAACCAAATTAAAGAAAAACCAACCAAAATTCAAATCTAAAAATTAAATAATACAAAATAAACTATTTTTTTGATTTTTCATTTTTTGTAAAGCAGATAAATTAGTAACTGATTTAAATGAAAAATTAAATCCTAAATGCAAATGCAACATACATATCTTTTTTTGTATTTTCAAGATTATGTAAAATAAATATAAAGTACTATTTTTGTAATAATTTTTTTTTAGCTTTTGGAAAGGTATATAAACTAAAAGCAACTAAAAAGAAGAAATATTTTGTAATTTCCATTTTTGTGATAAAATAAAGTAAAAGGGGAAAAATTAGTTAAAATAACTATATTAGACCTAAACTAAATAGTTAAATATAAAAACTTGTAAAATCTTGGGGAGGGTCAAAAATCACATGTCTACGGTTTGTACTCAATGTTATGAATGAAAATGCTAGTACTTATGCTTACTTGATTGATTCTTTTAATTTATGGCATACTAGATTAGGACATGTTAGTTTATCTTATATTAAGAAAATGCATTCTGAAGGTCTTATTTCAAATATTAATTTTTCAAATATTGATAAGTGTGAAGTTTGTGCAGAAGCTAAACAAACTAAGAAAACATGTGCTTCAGTATTTAGAGAATCTGAATTATTAAGTTTAATTCATAATGATTTAGGAGACTTGAAACAAACTATGACTAGAGGAGGGAAAAACCATTATGTGACTTTTATAGACGATTTTTCTAGATATACAAAAGTTTATTTGTTGAGAAATAAAGATGAAGCTTTTGATAAGTTTTTAATTTATAAATCTGAAGTAGAAAATCAATTATATAAGAAAATCAAAAGAGTTAGATCCGATAGAGGTGGTGATTTATTTTGTTGAATGATTATTGTGAGAAAGAAGGCATAATTCACGAGATAACTCCGCCATATTCTCTTTAATCAAATGTTGTAGCGGAGAGAAAAAAATAGGACCTTAAAGGAAATGATGAATAGTATGCTTGTTAATTCTGGTGCCCCGGATACTCTTTGGGGTGACGCTATTTTATCTGCTTGTCATTTACAAAATAGAATTCCCTATAAAAAATGGGTAAAACTCCTTATGAATTGTGGAAAGGGTATTCCCCTAATTTGAAATATTTGAAAGTGTGGGGGTGCCTTGCTAAAGTTATGTTACCCGATCCTAAGAAAAGAAAAATAGAATCTAAAACATCTGATTGTATATTTATTGGTTAATGATAATAAGATGTATAAAGTGTATTAAAAATAAGTAGAATATTAAGTAATTTGAGATAATTTTTAATTACATAAATAATTGGTTAATTATGGGTAACAGGACATTACCTAATTAATTAATAATTAGTGGTTGTCTTTGGATAAGAATTAAGAATCAACAAACGTGGCAGTCCATTCTTTCATTTAGTGACTCTTAACTTATTTTAGTAAGGTGGCAAGATTTAATAATCATTGGGAATGGTAGATAAAAAGTTGGTGCTATCTTCTTTTCCTTCTTTCCTTGGTATTGATATAGATTTTATTTTATTGGTGAAAAAAAAGGTTTATGTTAGTTTACTAACGATTCTAATTGTTCACCTGGAAACTTAAAGCTTTACAAGCAACTCCTTGGTGAAAAGTAGCCCAAGATCTTGTTTAAGTTGATGGTTTTAGTTTTCATACTAGTTGCTAGCTTTGTTGTTCTTTCAGTTTTTTTGGACAATTATGTTGGAGAAATTATCAGCTTGGCTTCCAATTTCTGCAGTAAAGTCTTTACCAGTTCATGAAGGCGTCCTACTTTTGAAATTCCTCTTCTTTCGTTTACATTTTACTTCCTCTTAGGACATTCTCAACCTCCAAATTATGATCCTTACGCCTCATGAAATGTCCACATAATTCCTTCCTTCCCCTTTCTGATGACACCAATAATAAACCCCTTAATGGCAAGCCTTTTTTTTTTTTGACGAATTAATGGCAAGTCTTTCATCAGATGTATGTGTGATCCTGAATCAAAGCTGGCTAGAAAATTGCAAGGAGGAAACTTGAGATTCTATTTGTTGTATCAAGATTTGAAATGAGGATTGCAAAAGTTATTGACAATATGGGTGATATGTACATATTATTTGCATAGCACCTTTGGCACTCAAACAGATTAAAAATGCAAAGTGTGAAACGCCAAGTTATGTTAGTTAAGCAACTGCGAGGGATAAATGTTCTCCATGGAAATTATTTTCTTAAAGAAATATTTGACCTGGATCAATTTACAGTAAAGAAGTACAGTGTAATTCTTCTCAAAAATATAACACGGATTTTTCCCTACTTCAGATATGTTAAGGTTATCCCTTCTTTCTTTTGGCATGATCCATACGATACAAAGAAAACGAGAAAATGCACAATTTTCATAAATAACTCTATTCATAAAAATATTAATTAGAGGTGTCTATGTTATTGAATTTTCATGTGTTCTATTATTTTATCATATGTTCATGGGTCTCAAAAAAATACGTAAGTTAAAAAAGTTTACTTCATGATATTAATCGAATGCATAATGGTCTTATGATATTTTGAGATATTTTATTAACGTACTTCTCATGCATTACATTCATTTACATGTGCATTTATCCAGGACTCAGATAGCATTATATACATGTATATATGTACATATATGTATATGTGATATGGGAAAAGGTTACGGCGTTATATACGCATCACCACCTGATCAGCTGGTATACATTGATGGTTTTGCCCACAGTGGCCGAGATGATATGATGGGATGCCCCTAGAGGCTTCATGATGTTATGCATGTACAGACTTATGAATTACATGAAATTTATAAGGATATGCATGATACTATAAATATTTCATGATTTACAGAGCTATCCAGACTTATAAGTTGAGTCATTTACTCCATGTTTCTTTCATTTTCTTAATTAATATTGACTTATTGTTATGTTTCAGCTCCATCTTACATATTCGGTACATTATTTGTACTGACATTTTTTTGTTATGGACACTGCATTCATGCCTGCAGGTATTAGATAATCAGTTTGATGATCCCTCACAATAGATGAGATCGGCATTCATCGAAGGATCGATTAGACTCCACCTCGTTTGGAGTGCAGCCGAGTCTATAAGTCATCAAGTGAGAATTTTGCTACAGACTTATGGGTATGCTGGTACCCTATTGTCACGACCCCAACCCCGATCGTGATGGCGCCCAACACACTGCTAGGCAAGCCTGATCATTTTAATAACCTTGACATTTTATACAATTCATGAATTAATTAACACAGATAAATTACTAAGTCATAAAACTGAAATCCTGAAATAGAGTTAAACATGCAGAAATCCCAAAATATAAAGCAACTACACAGCCCGAAGAATCCAGTGTCACAAGTTTGAGCCTCTAGTACATAAGTATCAACCTACTACATATCGTTCTCTAGAAATGCGAAAATAAAGCAATAAGGTAGAAGGAAGATCAGGACTGCAGACGTTAAATGCAACTACCATGATATTCTCGGATAAGTTGCTAGACAGAGAAGTCCTCACACACCCTTAAGCGTACCTGGATCTGCACGTAAGATGCAGAGAGTAATGTGAGTACTCCGACCCAGTGAGTAATAAACATAAATAAAAGCTGAGAATAAGAAATCCGGAATAGGCACAAAGTAATTCTATAAATACAGCAATCTGAACCAAGTAGTATTAAATCAGTAAACCAATAACAATAATTATGGAATTACTACAACAGATAAGTAAGTTAATGACAATCAAATATGAAATGCAATATATAGTCCGGTAATTCCTAGTACCCGCTGCGGCGTACAGCCCGCTCCATTTATTTATCGTCGACGGTGCTCACTGGGGGTATGCAAACTCCGAGAGGGGCCCCTTACGGTCCAAGCACAATAATAAGTCATCTCGTGGCATCAACTAGGCCCTCAACCTCATATCAATATCAATACATTAGTCCCATATTCGGTCCAAAATCACATAGGCCTCTCGGGCACAATAATATAGAAATATTCAGCCCAAACTTCCTTTGAAAATATTAATTAAGTTTCTAGTTTGAGAAAAGGTGGCTGAGTTTGCAAAACAGTATTAAATACTAGAACTGAGTTCAACAATATAAAAAATGGTAATAAACCAGTAATAGCAATTCCTGAAGGATTCAATCAATTGACACGAAGCCCAAATATAACAATCAGCTCAAATATAATGATAATAAGTAAATTTCAGTCAATTACGCAGTATATTCATCTACCAGGACGGACCAAGTCTCAATCCCCAACGGTGCTCTACCCCATATGAGCACGTAATTTTTGCCCTATATGAATTACTCCCATAAAATATGAAAAAATAATTTTTCCCAATTTTTGTTATTTTATAGGATTTTTGTTAATTATTTGCATTTTTGGCAGATTTTGTGCATATTTAATTTCCTTAAAAAATATCAAAAAATACCATGCGTTGCATTTAGAGTTTGTGTTCACATTTTAGGATTATATAATTAATTTATTGCTTTATTAAAAAATAAAAATTACAAAAATGGCTCACTTTTACTTTCTTAGCTTTAAAATTTTGGATTATTAATTTTTCTCTTTGATTTAGGATCAATTAAATTTTATAAATATTATAGTTAGATAATTAGCTTAATTTTTTAATTTGAATTGATTTAAGAATTTAATTTAGGTTAATTAAAGAAAAGAAAACAAAACTGAAAAAAAAAGCTTGGTCTTAAATTGGGCCACACATTTTAGAGCCCAAGTTTTCCCCCCAACCCAACCCTAATCGGGTTGACCCGACCCGACCCAACACCCATATTTTAACCCTACCCTTTTTATCTTTCCCCTTAACCTAAAAATATAGATAGAAGCTTTAGCCGCAACAGAACAATACCACAGACCCTCCCTTTAACACCTCTTATGTGAAGAAGAAGATGGACTTCTTCTCTTTCAGTTTTGAAGGTTGAACGACGAAGAACACCCACCAGCCATCGATTCCCCACCAAAACAGACCCACCATCGCTCTTCACCATCTTCAGCATCTTTAAAACTCGAATGCCCAAAAACAACAGACACACCTACAGAGAGTTACGAGAGAGACAAGAAGAACGCATGAAAGTAGGGGTTGGGAAAAAGAACGGAATGGAGATGAGAAAGGGATGAAAAATAGAGCATAAGCTCCCAAAACAGTGAGAACAGAGGAGCTGAACGGATTTGTTTCATTCTCATTTCAAATTCTAATCTTTTCGATTTTCATGTCGAATTCTGGTTTTCTTCTGATTTTCAATTCGGATTCCTATCTGAGGTGAGCGTCGAGGTCGTTGACAGTCTCGTTGAGGTTTCCGTTTGAGATCCTTTGGCAGATTGGACTTTGCTCCAGTTTTTCCTTTCGATTTTTAGTTGTGTATCAGGTATGAATCTCGATTCAAAATTTTGAAATTGTTGATCCGTCGTAACGATGTTGCCACTATTTTCTTATGCTCTGACGCTTCCTTTGGATTGTTGAAACATATGTCCATAATTTGCTCGTTGACGACTTCAATTTGTGCTAATTGTTTGCTGCCTCTATTTTATTAAAGTAAGCTGATTCATGTTCAGCCATACGTGAACGAGGTTTTCCTTCGAAGTTTACTGTTGTTCTTCTTTCTATGAATTACTTCTGTTCAGATTGTGACTCGAACTTTGCTTGGTTATGTTGTTATTGAGACGCTGTTTATAGTAGATTTTTTATGGAATTGAGATGAAATTCAATCAACATGGATTTTTTTAGTTTGATTATTGTGTAATATGTGGTGTTTTGGAGCTTAATTCGTGTGGATTTCTCACTGCTAAGGTACTGTAATTAAAGTCACACTTCGAGTTCATGTGGATCTCTATTCAATTCATGTGGATCCCTATTCAATCTAGGTTAAATTGTGTGCAAAGTTGAGTAATTAAGTCGGATCGAACGAGTTAATCGTGTGCCTGATAACATGTGATTGTTGCACTTCGATCATCTACCCTCATAACATTGAAAATTACTTGGAACATAATAATCATTCTCATCTTTTAATGGTTGTTAAGTTGTGCAAATATTTGCTCCTCTTAAGTTTTAATGTCACTGATTCAACGACCTTGTTTCCTTCGAGATCATATTTGTTGTTAAGATGGTTTCATTCGTGTTTCATTTTATTCGAAGAATGCACATTTTAAGTAGTCAGTTAATTTGATTTCGTTAATATAGAATAATATAGAATATTACTGACAGCTACAAGTTCAATCGTGGCCATGAGTACGGTTCCCGTGGCATGGTTGTGATACCTAATTTTAAATTAGATTTAAGTAGAAGCATCTTTAATTTGCCTTAGAGAAAAATACAAATCTCTTTTTTTAAATCCTTAGAATTCGGGGTGTGCCATTTAGCAAAATTTTCATGGCCGTCGCAAAGTCAACAATGCGTAGTTGCTTTTAGGCGTGTTATTTAATAATTTACTTTCCTAAACTCGGGTGCACATTCATGTGACCCAAATCCAAATCTCAACGGTAGATAAAATGTATTATGGGCTACGGGTGCATTTATGTGACGTGGCCCGAAATATATTTTAAATAGCATTGCAATCTTTCTTAAAAACTAATTAAATAAAAGTGGTCAAAAGTTAAAATTCCACATAGGTTCAAAATGCATTAAAATCAAATAATAGGCCAAATTATAACGGTTGAGCGACCGTTCTAGAACCGCGGAACTCGGAAATGCCTAACACCTTCTCCCGGGTTAACAGAATTCCTTGCCCGAATTTCTGGTTCGCGGACTGTTAAACAGAGTCAATCTTTTTCTCGATTTGGGATTTGAACTGGAGACTTGGGACACCATAAATCTACCAAGTGGCGACTCTGAATTTTTAATTAAATAAATCCTGTTTCGATTGTTACTTCAAGTTGGAAATAACTCCCTATTATACCCTTTCTGGGGGTGCAGTAAAAAAGGGAGGTGTGACACCCCACGCTCGCTACCCGGCGTGCAAGTCACCTCAATATAGCACTACGATGTGAAAATACGGGGTTTCAAACCGTCAGGACATCATTTACATCTATTACTCACCTCAATCCGGCCAAAATTCTCGACCTCCTCGTGCGCCGAATTTGATCAAAACCACAACGAATACGTCACAATATGCAAATGGAACAATACCCAATTAAAAACAATCGAAAAATAGCAAAAATCTCAAAATTAGCAAAACTCGAGCCCCAAGCCCACTTCTCAAAAATCAGAAACTTTAATATCAACGGATTTCTTATCTCGCCACGAGTCTATACATGTAAATATTACCAAAATCGGAGTGCAAATGACCGCTCAAATCCCCATTTTAACTTTCTTAAGTTTCAAGCCCTAATCACCATTTTTGCCTATTATTTTCTTGAGTTTTCAGCTCTAATCCATGTAATAACACCATTAAATCGTGTTTTGAGTTCAACAATCCATACCTTATCGAAACCCCCTGAAATCTCTCTTCAAAATCGCCCACAATCCTCCAAATCCGAGTTAAAAATATGAAACCCTTCAAAAATTCACGAAGAAGACCAATTAAATATTTTGCCCATACCTTTCCGCTTCTGCGGTCAAATTTCCGCCTATGCGGCACCGCTTCTGCGGTTACTCCATCCACTTCTGCGAAATTTCACTTAAGGGGCCAAATCGCTTCTGCGGTTACTTAGCCGCATCTGTGGCTTCGCAAATGCGGTCCCCAACCCGCTCCTATGGTCCCAGGCTTCCTTCAGCCCTCCCGCTTATGCGACTCCACGCACGCACCTGCGATACCGCTTCTGGGGTCCCACTTCCGCAGAAGCGGAAATACCAGAAGCAGCAGAAATTCCTTAAGTTTCACAAGCCAAACTTCCCGTTAACCATCCGAAATCACCTCGAGGCTCCCTGGACCTTAACCAAAAATACCAACACCTCCTTTAACATCATTCAAATTGGTTCCAATCATTAAAACACTTCAAACAATACTAAAACCATCATTTCTCATCGAATTCAAGCCTAAGTTCTTTAAAAACTTCCAAAATATGCATTCGATCGAAAACCTAACCAGATCACCTCCAAATGGTCTGAAATTTTGCACACACATCCCAAATCACCTAACGGATATACTGCAACTTTCGGAATTCCATTCCGACCCTCGGATCAAAATCTCACCTATCAACCAGAATTCGCCAAAATACTAACTTTGCCAATTCAAGCCTAATTTTACACCGGACCTCCAAAATAACTTCCGATCACACTCCTAAGTTACAAATCATCCTCCGAAGCTAACCAAATCATCAGAATCCATATCCGAGCCTCCTAACATATAAGTCAATGTCCGGTTGACTTTTCCAAAACAAGCCTTCCTTAAAGAGACTAAGTGTCTCATTTCCTTCTAAAATCACTCCAAATCAACTCGTTCACACAAGACACTTATAATGAAGCATAAAGAAGTAGAAAATGGGGGAAACGAGGCGATAACTCACGTGATGACGGGCCAGGTCATCACATCCTCCCCAATTTAAATAAACGCTCGTCCTCGAGCTAGTCAAGAAACATACCTGAAGCCTCAAATGGTTAGGGGCATCTGCTTCGCATCTCCTGCTCGATCTCGTAGGTAGCCTCCTCCACGGGCTGACCTCTCATTGCACTTTCACTGAAGCGACATCCTTTGACCTCAACTTACGAACCTGACGATCCAAAATGGCTGCTGGCTCTACATCATAAGTCAAGTTACCCTACAGCTGAACTGTACTGAAATCTAGAACATGGGACGGATCTCCAATATACTTCCGGAGCATTGAAACATGAAAAACTAGATGCACGCCCGACAAGCTAGGTGGCAAGGCAATCTCATAAGCCACCTCCCCAATCCTCCTAAGTACCTCAAAAGGCCCAATGAACCACAGACTCAATTTCCCTTTCTTTCTGAATCTCATAACACCCTTCGTGGGTGAGACCTTCATCAAGACCTTCTCACCAATCATATAGGACACATCTCGGACCTTCCTGTCCGCAGAACTCTTCTGCCTCGACTGCGCTGTACGGAATCTCTCCTGAATCACCTTCACCTTCTCCAATGCATCCTGAACCAAATCTGTCCCCAATAATCTAGCCTCCCCGGGCTCGAACCAACCAACTGGAAATCTACACCGTCTCTCATACAAGGCCGCATACAGTGCCATCTGAATTTTGGACTGATAGATGTTGTTATAGGCAAACTCTGCAAGAGGTAGAAACCGATCCCATGACCCTCCAAAATCAATAACACAGGCGCGTAGAATATCCTCAAATATCTGAATGGTGCGCTCGGACTGTCCGTCCGTCTGAGGGTGAAAGGCTGTGCTCAACTGCACCTGGGTACCCCACTCTCGCTGAACTGTCTTCCAAAATTGAGAGGTGAACTGAGTGACCCGATCTGATATGATGGAAACTGGGACACCATGCAACCGAACAATCTCCCGAATATAAATCTCTGCCAGCCGCTCTGAAGAATAAGTAGTAAAACCAGAATGAAGTGCGTGGACTTGGTCAGCCTATCTATAGTCACCCAAATAGCATCAAACTTCTTCAAAGTCCGTGGGAGTCCGGTAACAAAATCCATATTGATCTTCTCCCACTTCCACTTAGGAATAACCATCTACTGGTGCAAGCTACCCGGTCTCTGATGCTCATATTTCACCTGCTGACAATTAAGACACCAGGCTACATACTCCACAATATCTTTCTTCATCCTCCGCCACCAATAGTGCTGTCTAAGATCCTGATACATCTTCACGGCACCGGATGAATGGAATACCGCGAGCTATGGGCCTCCTCCAATATCAACTCCCGAAGCCCATCCTCATTGCGCACGCAAATCCGGCCCTACATCCTCAACACACCATCATCCCCAATGGTCACATCCGTGGCATGATCATGCTGAACCCTGTCCTTAAGGACAAGAAAATGCGGATCCTCATACTTACACTCTCTAATGCGGTCATACAAAAAAGACCGAGAAACCACACAACCCAATACCAGACTGGGCTCTGAAATATCTAGTCTCACAAATCGATTGGCCAAGGCCTAAATATCAACTGCCAATGGCCTCTCCTCAGCTGGAATGTATGCCAAGCTCCCTATACTCACCGCCTTTCAGCTTAAAGCATCGGCCACTATATTGGCCTTCCCTGGGTGATACAGAATAGTAATGTCATAATCCTTCAGTAACTCTAGCCACCTCCGCCGCCTCAAATTAAGGTCTTTTTGCTTGAATAAATGCTGAAGATTGCGATGATTGGTGAATACCTCACAAGATATGCCGTACAAGTAATGCCTCCAAATCTTCAATGCATAAACTATAGCAGCTAACTCCAAATCATGAATGAGGTAGTTATGCTCATGGGGCTTCAACTTGCGAGAAGCATAAGCAATAACTCTATCCTCCTACATCAATACACACCCAATTCCAACTCTGGAAGCGTCACAATATACAGTATATGAACATGAAGCTGATGGCAAAACCAATATTGGACTGTGGTCAAAGCTGTCTTGAGCTTCTGAAAGCTCTCCTTGAACTCGTCCGACCATACAGATGAAACACCCATCTGAGTCAAATTAGTTAAGGGCGATGCAATAGAGGAAAAACTCTAAACAAAACGGCGATAATAGCCTACCAACCCAAGGAAACTACGAATCTCCATGGAAGAGGACGATGTAGGCCAACTTTGCACCACCTCTATCTTCTTCTGGTCAACCTGAATACCCTCGCTGGACACCACATGTCCCAAGAAAGCCACTAAAGCGAGACATAACTCACACTTAGAGAACTTTGCATAAAGCCTCTCCTCCCTCAATCTCTGCAATACAACTCGTAAATGTTGCGCGTTCTCCTCCTGACTGCGCAAGTATACCAGAATATCATCAATGAACATTATGACAAATGAATCCAGATAAGGCCAAAATACACTATTTATCAGATGCATGAATGCTGCTGGGGCATTGGTCAGCCCGAAATACATGATAAGAAACTCATAGTGACCATATCTAGTCCTAAAAACAATCTTATGAATATCTGAATCCCTGATCTTCAGCTGGTGATAACCCTAACGGAGATCAATTTTGGAAAACACCCTCGCTCCCTGAAGCTGGTCAAACAAATCATCAATGCAAGACAGGGGATACTTGTTCTTGATTGTTACCTTGTTCAATTACCTATAATCTATGCACATTCCCATTGTGCCATCCTTCTTTTTCACAAACAGAACTGGTGCACCCCAAGGTGACATACTAGGCCGAATGAACCCATTATCCAGGAGCTCCTAAAGTTGCTCATTCAATTCCTTCAACTTCGCTGGTGCCATACGATATGGCAGAATAGAGATGGGTGAGTGCCCGGCACAAGGTCAATACCAAAATCAATATCCCTGTCCGGCGGCATGCCCAATAGGTCTGCAGGAAATATATCGAGAAAATCCCTCAGAACTGGAACATAATCAATGCTAGGCGTCTCAGCTCCAACATCCCTCACAAATGCTAAATAGGAAAGACAAACCTTCTCAATTATACGCTGGGCCTTCAAGAAAGAAATAACTCTACTAGGAACATAGTCAGTCACACCACGCCACTTGATCCTCGGCACACCCGATATAGCCAAAGTGACTGTCTTAGCATGACAGTCTAGAATAGCATGACACGGAGATAACCAGTCCATGCCCAAAATGACATTAAAATCCATCATACTCAATAGCGATAGATCAACTCGGATCTCTAGACCCCCAATAGTCACTAAACATGATCGGTATACATGGTTTATAATAATAGTATTGCCCACTGGGGTAGATACATGAACAGGTAAAGCAAGACACCCTCGGGACGTACTCAAATGATGAGAAAAATATGAACACACATAAGAATAGGTGAAACCGGGATCAAATAATACTGAGGCGTCTCGGTGGCAGACTGAAACAATACCTGTAATGACAGCGTCTAAGGCAATGGCATCTGTCCTGCCCGGTATAGCATAGAAATGAGCCTGGCCACTACCTGATCGATCTCCACCTCTGGGATGACCCCTGGCTTTCTAATCTCCACCCCTAGCTGGCTGGGTGGGTGATGAAGTAACTGGAGCAGAAGTTGAGGCCTGACCCCTCTGTTGATGCTGTCCGCCACAAAGTTGAGGGCACTGCCTCCTCAAGTGACCAAACTCTTCGAACTCATAACCGCTGCCCGATGCTGGAGATGGGGACTGATAGGAACCCCTCGTACCGGAATGTCTAGCAGATGCACTCGGCGTAGAAGAACCCAGAGATGACGAGGCATGAGATGAACTCTAAGCTGGGAGGGCGCTGAGTAAGGACTGATCCTGCTGGGGCCCATGATGACCACTGCCTGAAGATCCCCCATGATACTCTGGACGGGCCAACTGAGCAAGCCTGAAATAACGACCTCTACCCTGCTGGAACTGGCCCCTCGAAGGAGCACCACTGTAACTTCTTGGTCCACGAGGCCTCTTGGCCTCCCTCTCCTCTCGCTCTCTACGGTGAACTGACTCGATCTCATGAGTGATATCTACCACCTCCTCAAACGTAGAACCCAGTACTCTCTCTTTAGTTATCAGAATACGGAGATGGTAGTTAAGGCCATCCACAAATCTCCTAATCCTCTCACGATCTGACGGAACCATACAGATAACATGACAAGCCAACTGTGAAAATCTCATCTCGTACATAGTCACTGTCATATCCCCCTACGTCAACCACCCAAACTGCCTGCACAACTCCTCTCTGCGGGACTGGGGTACATATTTCTCCAGAAAAATAGCGGAGAACTACTGCCAAGTTAGGGGTGCTGCACCGGTAGGCCTACGCCTCTCAAAGTCCTCCCACCAAGTAAGAGCAGCCCCCGTGAATTTAAAAGTAGTAAATGCCACACCACTCGACTCCAGAATCCCTGCCGTATGGAGCATACGCTAACATCTATCAAGAAAACCCTGGGCATCCTCACCCTCAGCAACACTGAATGTCGGAGGCTAGAGCCTACCAAACCTATCGAGACGATGCTGCTCATCGTCTGGCATAGCAGGAAACATGAAGCCCTGAACTGGTGCAACCTACTGAGCTGGAGGTGCCTCTGGTGTCTGTATCCCCTGCACCACCTGCTCAGGTGTGCAAGCAGCGGGGGTCTGATTGCTTCCCCCAGCCTGTGAAGTAGCCACTGCTGTTGCTGCTGTGGTGGCTGAAATTGCCTGAGCCAGGCCAGTGCAAACTGATAATATCTGTGCCAAGGTCTCCTGAAGACTCGGAATCACGATAGGCACAACTGGTGCCTGAAAAGGTGTTGTTGGAGTATCTACAGTTGGAGTCTGATCCTGAGCTAGGGCAACTAGTGGATCAGCAGGTGCTGCCCCGAGTGCTCTGCCTCTACCCCAACCACGTTCACGGCCTCTGGCGGCCTCAGTAGGTTACACTAGTGGTCGTCCCTCACGTCCAGTAGCTCATGTCCTCACCATCTGTGAGAGAATAGAATAATAAAAGTTTAGTCCTCAGTTCAACAAAGCCGCACGACAAGAGTTTCAAGAATGTGAAGTTTTCCTAAAGGTTCGACAGCCTCCCGAAGATAAGTACATATGTCTCCGTACCGATCCACAAGACTCTACCAACCGGCTCATGACTCGTGAGACCATGTAACCTAGGCTCTGATACCAACTTGTCACGACCCCAACCTCGGTCGTGATGGCGCCCAACACACTGCTAGGCACGCCTAATCATTTTAATAACCTTGACCATTTTATACAATTCATGAATTAATTAACACAGATAAATTACTAAGTCATAGTACTGAAATCCTGAAATAGAGTTAAACATGCAGAAATCCCAAAATATAAAGCAACTACATAGCCCAAAGAATCCGATGTCACAAGTTTGAGCCTCTAGTAAATGAGTATCAACCTACTACATATCGTTTGCTAGAAATGCGAAAATAAAGCAATAGGTTAGAAGGAAGACCAGGATTGCGGACGTTAAATGCAACTACCTTGATATTCTCGGATAAGTTGCTAGACAGAGAAGTCCTCACACACCCTTGAGTGTACCTGGATCTGCACGTAAGATGCAGAGAGTAATGTGAATACTCCGACCCAGTGAGTAATAAACATAAATAAAGGCTGAGAATAAGAAATCCGGAATAGGCACAAAGTAATTCTATAAATACAGCAACTTGAACCAAGTAGTATTAAATCAGTAAACCAATAACAATAATTATGGAATTACTACAATAGATAAGTAAGTTAATGACAATCAAATATGAAATGCAACATATAATCCGGTACTTCCTAGTACCCGCTGCGGCGTGCAGCCCGCTCCATTTATTTATCGTCGACGACGCTCACTCGAGGTGTATAGACTTCGAGAGGGGCCCCTTACGACCCAAGCGCAATAATAAGCCATCTCGTGGCATCAACCAGGCCCTCGGCCTCATATCAATATCAATACATTACCGCTGCGATGCGCAGCCCGATCCCATACTCAGTCCAAAATCACATAGGCCTCTCGGGCACAATAATATAGAAATATTCCGCCCAAACTTCCTTTAAAAATATTAATTAAGTTTCTAGTTTGAGAAAAGGTGGCTGAGTTTGCAAAACAGTATTAAATACTAGAACTGAGTTCAAAATATGAAAAATGGTAAGAAACCAGTAATAGCAATCCCCGAAGGATTCAATCAATTGGCACGAAGCCCAAATATAGTAATCGGCTCAATTATAATGATAATAAGTGAATTTCAGTCAATTACGCAGTATATTCATCTACCGGGATGAACCAAGTCACAATCCCTAATGGTGCTCTACCCCACGCTCGCTACCCGGCGTGCAAGTCACCTCAATATAGCACTACGATGTGCAAATACGGGGTTTCAAACCCTCATGACATCATTTACATCAATTACTCACCTCAAGCTGGCCAAAATCCTAGCTCGCTATGCCCTTGTCTCTCTAATCAACCTCCTCATGCGCCGAATCTAATCAAAACCACAATGAACACATCACAATATACCAATGGAACAATACCCAATCAAAAACAATCTAAAAATAGCGAAAATCTTGAAATTAGCAAAACCCGAATCCCGGGCCCACTTCTCAAAAATTAGAAATTTTAACATCAATGGATTCCTTATCTCTCCACGAGTCTATACATATAAACTTTACCAAAATCAGAGTCCGAATGACCCCTTAAACCGCCATTTTAACTCTCTTAAGTTTCAAGCCCTAATCCACCATTTTTGCACATTATTTTCTTGATTTTTCAGCTCTAATCCATGTAATAACACCATGAAATTGTGTTTTGAGTTCAAGAATCCATACCTTATCAAAACCCCCTGAAATCTCTCTTCAAAATCGCCCACAATCCTCCAAGTCCGAGTTAAAAATATGAAACCCTTCAAAAATCCGCGAAGAAGACCAATTAAATATTCTGCCCAGACCTTTCTGCTTCTGCGGCCAAATTTTTTCCTATGCGGCACCGCTTCTGCATTTACTCCATCCGCTTCTGCGGAATTTCACTTAAGGGGCCAAACCGCTTCCGCGATCACTTAGCCGCATCTGCGGCTCCGCAGATGCGGTTGGGACCCTTACCTACGGTCCTAGGCTTCCTTCAGCCCTCCCACTTCTGCGACTCCACGCACGCACCTACAATACCACTTCTGAGGTCCCACTTCTGCAGAAGCGGAAATACCAGAAGCAGCAGAAATTCCTTAAGTTTCACAAGCCGAACTTCTCATTAACCATCCGAAATCACCCCGAGGCATCCGGGACCTCAACCAAAAATACCAACGCCTCCTATAACATCATTCAAACTGGTTCCAATCATTAAAACACTTCAAACAACACTAAAACCATCATTTCTCATCGAATTCAAGCCTAAGTTCTGTAAAAACTTCCAAAATATTCATTCGATCAAAAACCAAACCAAATCACCTCCAAATGGTTTGAAATTTTGCACACACATCCCAAATCACCTAACGGAGCTACTGCAACTTTCGAAATTCCATTCTGACCCTTGGATCAAAATCTCACCTATTAACCGGAATTGACCAAAATACTAACTTCGCCAATTCAAGCCTAATTCTACACCGGACCTCCAAAATCACTTCCAATCACACTCCTAAGTTGAAAATCATCCCGCGAAGCTAATCAAATCATCAGAATCCATATCCGAGCCTCCTAACATATAAGTCAACGTCCGGTTAACTTTTCCAAAACAAGCCTTCCTAAAAGAGGCTAAGTGTCTCATTTCCTTCTAAAATCACTCCAAATTAACTCATTCACACAAGAGACTTATAGTAAAGCATAAAGAAGTAGAAAATGGGGAAAACGAGGTGGTAACTCACGTGAAGATGGACCGGGTTATCACATCTATCCATTTTGATGTCAAATAATCTTAGAGGCTTTGCAGACAGAGATTCATTTTGTTCAGTATGTCAGAGGCCTTGACGACCCATATGTATTCATGTTTTTATGAAATATGGTTCATTAATATAACAATTTCCCACTTACAGTTGTACACTACGAGTTGTGGCCATGTCGGCTCATGATAATTACAAAGAAAAAATGAGTATATAGAGTGGTTTTTTCGGGCCATTATGGCACTGAATGCCATCCATGCCTCCCCAGGTTTGGGCCGTCACAGAGGGTGACCACGTTTTGTTTTTTGTTTATGTTCTTGGTGGCTGCTACTAATTTGGCGAGGCCATCTGCTTTCATGTTTTGTGTTCGGGGTATCTGGTCGAGTGGGCACTCATCGAACTCGGGCAGTAGCTTATGAATTTCTGCCTGATATTTTGTAGCCTCTGTTCTATGATTTGGAAAGTCCATGTGACTAGATTGATGACGATTTGTGAGTCACATTAAAGGATGACTCGCCGTGCTCCATACTTGAGATCTAGTTTAAGTCCTGCAGTTATGGCCTCATACACGACCTCATTGTTAGTCATATCGGGACACCGTATGGCCTGGCGGATAACTTCACCTATTGGGACCTCGAACACGAGTCCCAGTCCAGATCCTGATGCGTTAGAGGCACCATCGGTGTGCAGGAACCATAGGTTGGATAACTTGGGTGAGGTAAGAGAGGCTTCCTGCTTAGCCTCAGGCATTATTTTGGCACTGAATTCGGCGACAAATTCGGGGAGTACTTGTGACTTTATCTCCGTTCGCGTCTGATATGTTATATTGTGCACGCTTAATTCGATGGCCCACTTGGCCAATCTACCCAATAGCCCGGGTTTATGTAGGAAGCTTCTTAGGGAGAAGCTCGTGACCACCGTGATGGAGTGGCATTGAAAATAGGGTCTAAGCTTTCGTAAAACTATAACTAATGCCAAAGCTAGTTTTTCTAGGTGGGTATACCTCATTTTAGCAACGACCAGGATTTTGCTAATGTAATAGATTAGAGATTGCATACCTTTGTTTTCATGGACCAAGATTGCGCTTACTACAATGTCAGATATGGCTAGGTAGATTAAGAGACGTTCGCCAGGTTCTGCCTTGGCAAGTAGCGGGGCCGAAGACAAGTATGCCTTTAATTCTCTTAGGGAATTGATATATTCAGAATTATGCTAGAGTCCATTGTCCTTTTTGAGTATGTTGAAGAATTTGTGGCATCTGCCAAAGGATCGAAAGATGAACCTTGACAGGGCGGCTATACGGTCGGTTAACTTCTGACCTATATCTTGCTTGTCAAAATTGTAGGTATTTCCTCTATAGCCTTGATTTGGTCAGGATTGACCTCAATGCCTCTCTGCGACACCAAAAAGCTGAGGAACTTTCCCGAGGTCACACTGCAGGCGCACTTTTCGGGGTTCAGCTTCATGCCGTATTGCCTAAGTATGTCGAAGGTTTCCCTCAGATGGTCGATGTGGTCCTCTTTTCTTTTTTATTTTACCAACATATTGTCGATATAGACTTCTATCATTTTTCCAAGTTGCTCTTTGAACATCTTGTGACCAGCCTTTGATAGCCCTCCCCTCTCCCCCGTATTTTTCAACCCGAACGGCATGACTCCGTAGCAGTACGTCCCTTGATGGGTGATGAATGTGGTCTTTTCCTGGTCCTCCTCCTCCATGAGGATTTGGTTGTAGCCTGAGTAGGCATCCAAGAAGCTTAACAGCTCATGCCCTGCTGTTATGCTGATGAGCTGATCGATGTGAGGTAACGGAAGGAGTCTTTTGGGCAGGCTTTGTTTAGGTCCGTGAAGACTACGCACATGCGCCATTTCCTATTTTTCTTTTTCACCATGACCACGTTGGCGACCCATTGGTGGTACTTTGACTCTCGAATGGAACCGTTGGTGAGCAATTTTTCTACCTCTTCGCGGACGGCCTCGTTGACTGTAGCATTAAACTTTCTCTAATTTGCCATACCGGCAGGTAGAGTGGATTGACATTCAGCTTATGTATTGTAATTTCTTTCGGGATACCTAACATATCTTCATGGGAAAAAGAAAATAGGTTGGCGTTGTCAATTAAAAATTTATGGAATTTACTTGGTTCTCTGAGTTTGTGGCCTGATATAGGCTTTTTTTGTGGTCGCTTTTGTCCAGTTGGACAAGATCGAGGTCTTCCACTATTGACCATATGGCTTCCATAACGTCGGGGTCTTTGACGACGTTTGTTTTTTTGTTGGACTTTGGCGCCATTTCGGTAATTTCTATGCTCCTGAGCCCTCCCCTCTTAAGTATTGCATGTATGTGCAGTCTTGGGTGATGCGGTGGCATTCTTGAGTTGTGCATTGTTCACCGCGGATGCTGAATATTCCTCGTGGGTGAGGGAACTTGATGACCTGATATAAACTAGAAGGGATGGCCCTCATGGCGTATATCTAAGGTCACCTTATAATAGCGTTGTAGGCTGTGTCTTGGTCCATGACATGGAATGTTGTTTCCAGGGTGATGACCCCTATCAGAACGGGCAATTTTATCTCTCAGAGGTTCATTCAATTGCATTGTTAAACCCTGTTAGTGTTATGCATTATGGTACTATCTTATCCTCGAGTCTCATTTGTGTGAGAACTCTGGGGTGGATAATACACGCGCTACTCCCGTCGTCTACCATATTTTTTACATCGGTATCTGAAATTCATAAATTAATGACAAGAGTGTCGAAATGAGGAAAGGTCAAATCGTGGGCATCTGACTTATCGAAGATGATACTGTCTTCGAGGTCATCATACCTGTGCATAATGAAATCAGGGGGCCGATTTCTCATTGACAAATTGCTTCAGAAGGTCACCCTGGAGACCCGGGACCTCGAGCCGGTCCCTTCCCTCAAGATCTGTCAATACCCAGCTGAGGATAATATCGGCCGAAACCCCGACAAACATGGGAAGCTCCTAAAGAATGCCTCCGAGTTCAACTAAGGTCTATTTGAGCAGCTCGACATCGGCCCACACATATGTCATAAAGCTAGTTAGCTGTCCCATCCCATTCCCCTTATCACTCAACGTATCTTGTACTAAGTTTAGGCTCCCCCCTCTTATAAGAGGGGAGTCGTTAGCACTCTGTAAGGCAGATCTCCAATTACTCTACATAATATCAATAATATCTCTCTCTCTTTTCTCTTTAAACTTGTTCGTCCTTACTAGCTCAAGGCTACTCTTAGCATCATTAGTTTCATATTGGTTCTTCATTCATTGCTTGGTATTGGCCATAAAGAGCCTTGCTTGATCATATCATAACTGTTGCCCCATTCCCGACTACCCCCGATAGCTCGAGATCAAGCAAAGGTATCGACCTCGACGTCCTACATCGACCAGTCCGAAGCCAGGCAACAAGCCTCTCGGTTTGATTACTGCCCCGTTTTAGATTATATTTATTCGTTAAACTTCATATTCTTAGCATCATCTGCTCTAACAACTAGCACAAAAATAGATCACGTATTTTTAGAATCCCATTTACAAATTTAATTATTGTTACCATTTTCACAGTAAATAATTTGGCGCCCACCGTGGGACTAAAAATAATAGTGATTATTTTCTTGCTGGTTCCATTATAAAAATGCAAGTTATCTTTCACGCTTTTTCTTGTCCAAGATCTCTTGATTTCAGGTCGAAATGTCTGGCTCGGTAAATAGAATCGAGAATGACAACCTCGAAAACCACGGGGAAAACAGCGTGGCTGTCCCGACTATCGGTGCGCCACCATAGAATCCTGATAACGTGCCTAGGCCAATTCCAGCGAAAGCGGGTTCACAGGATGCACAACAGGTCAACGAAACCTTACACTCCGATAGAAGCGTATGACATAGCGACCGACAAGAAGCCCAAAGAACCCCATCCCGGGAAGAACAAGAAGCTAGTCTTCATGTTATTTTTGAAATGTTGTAGGCACAATAGTTGGCCATCGCTCAGTTACAATCCGAAGACTCTCGGCACAGCGGTGCCAGAAATAGCTCCCCCTGCCGAACAAGTACCCGAGAGATAAAAAAATAACGGATTGGTAGCCGACCCTGCCATAATAAATATGCTTGAGGACCTCACCAAAATGATCGACTTGGGTGAGAAAATGATAGCAGCCAGCGATAAAAAGGTCTATACCTACAACTCTAGGGTCGATCAGATCCCGGGTGCATCCCCAGTCCTCAAGGGCGTGGATTCGAAGAAGTTCATACAATGACCATTCCCCGAGGAAGCGGCCCCGAAGCCCATTCCAAAGAAGTTTAGAATTCCGAAGCTCCCTTAGTACAATGGTACCACCGACCCTAATGAACACGTTACTACTTACACTTGTGCAGTAAAAGGAAATGATATAAAGAATGATGAGATCGAGTACGTATTACTAAAAACATTTGGGGAAACACTCTCAAAGGGATGTGGTATCACAACTTGGCTCCTAATTCCATAGATTCATTTGCCATGCTAGTAGATTTCTTCGTAAAGGCGCATGCCGGAGCCATCAAGGTAGAAAAAAGGAAGTCTGACGTCTTCAAAATCAAGCAAAGAGAGAACGAAATGCTGCGGGAATTTGTGTCCCGCTTTCAGATGGAACGGATGGAGATACTGCCAGTTTCCGACAACTGGGCAGTATAGGCCTTCACCCAAGTCTTGAACGGAATGAAGCTTGGTGGCTTTAAAATAGCTGAAACAAAACCTGATCGAGTATCCGGCCGTGACCTGGTCGGACATCCACAACCGGCCAATCAAAGATCAGAGCAAAGGATGACCAGTTAGGAGCCCCTTCGGGCTCAATATACCCAAATAGGCTCCTGGCAAAGGAACCAAATCCAAACAAAGAAAGGTATCAACCATACCTCGAGGATAGGAGGAACGCCCCGAGGCGCAACCTACCCTGCAATGATCGGAGGGTAGATCAAGGACAGGACCCTCGAGGGCTCATCAATAGAGCCAGGATCGATCGAAATGTAGTACCAACAGGTGCACCTCACCTATCAGAATACAACTTCAATGTTGATGTGTTAGACATCATGTTCGCTATCAGTAAGATCAAAGATGCCAAATGGCCTAAACTGATACAGTCAGATCCTTCTCAAAGGAATTACAACTTAGTATGCGACTTTCACAACACGCACGACCACATGACCGAGGATTGTCATTAACTACGAGAGGAGGTAGCTCGACTACTTAACAAAGGGGATCTCTGAGAGTTTGTCAACGATCAAGCCAAAAATCAATTCCAAGAAAGGGAGGCAACCAAGAAGAACAAGGCAAACGAGCCACAACATGTCATCCACATAATCATGGGGGGCGTCGATGCCCCACAGGAACCCGTAATGAGAAGAACAAAAATATCCATCACCAGAGAAAAGTGGACTCGGAGATATATCCCTGAAGACGCCCTCACATTCAGCGAAAAAGACACCGAGACCCTATCTCAACCCCACAACAACGCCCTGGTAATTTCCTTCTTAGTAAATTCTTTTCAGATAAAATATGTACTCGTGGATCTAGGTAGCTCAGCCAATATTGTCAGGTCGAGGGTAATAGAACAACTTGGATTGCTCAACCAAATCGTGCCCACCACCTGGTCCTCAACGGATTCAACATGGCAAGTGAAACAACGAAAGGAGAAATCACCCTCCCGGTCACCATGCGGGCACGACTCAAGACACCAAATTCCATGTCATCGAGGGAGACATGAGGTATAACACCTTATTCGGGTAGCCATGGATTCACTGCATGAGAGTAGTTCCATCCACCCTTCACTAGATGACAAAATTCCCAACAAAGGACGGGATCAACACTATCTACGGGGAACAGCACGCGGCAAGGGAAATATTCGCAATACACGATGTGGTACCAACGTTCCTGCCTCCGTCCCAAATAAGCCAAAGGGCAAATCAGGTCTCACCCTCGATCGAACTTGGCAAAATAAGGCGGAAGTCCATACCGCGCCTTCGCCTCAGGCAATTACAACAAGTCAGTCCCGAGACATCGCGAGCGCATCTCACTTCAAGGTACGCCCATCTCCCTTTTTGTTTTGAATTCAGAACTAACCCTCATGCAGGCACCCTACCGGAGCTGTCACAACGCTGACACTACCTGAAGACCTCAGGGCTGTATAAACGCACCTGTTGCACTCTTTTCCTTCGATCAAGTTTTTTTCCCGAAAGAAGGGTTTTATCGGCAAGGTTTTTAACGAGGGAATGTCTGCGAACTGCCTAAGGAAAGCTCCGCAAATACTCAAGACTCCTCTTGCAGGCAATTTTTTGAATAATGAGGGGCATTCCCCCAGAAAGCTACCCGCTCGAAAAGGTTTTTTGAAACACCAAACGGGGTCCCTATAGGGAAGCAATGTACCAGGCCGAACAATCGAAAAAAGAAAAAAAAAAGGTATCCATATAGTCAGGCTCCCGTCAGCAAATACGTGTACTATTGTACCAAGCAATCAAAGAATATCTTTTGTCAAATACACCTTCGCAAAGTATTATCACAATTCTCTCGCCAAAAATATCCCGAACACTCGAGACTGATGCCGATAATTTGCCGCTCAGATGGCCTCGGGGTCGAAACTCCAAAATCACAAAGCCTTCAGGTAAGGCAACGTGGAAATTGCCCAGCATCACCAATATCAAGGAGTGTCTCCAATCGCCGTACACTGGACAACCCGAAGCCATAAGACCCCGAGTGGCAGACTCGGTATAACTAGATCTATTCTACATGGCAACAAAAACTGCAAGACCTCAACATGCATGACAAACTATAAGACCTCAACAGGTATGACAAAACTGTAAGACCTCAATAGGCATGAAAATTTTGTAAGACCTTACTACAGGCATAAAACAGAATCTCGAAGTTTAGGCTATACGTTGCATTTGTAAGAATCCAGAAAGGGTATACCCTCGGTGTAGATGCCTAAACTATCACTCGGGATCAAAAATGGCTCCGGCTAAACACATATGACAACGGTCAAAATGGCTGCTCCAGCCAAATTAATGCGACTCGGGGATGCTTGACTTTCACTAACAAAATTGCAGGCCATTACTTAGAATATACTTCGAAAAGAACCGGTCAAAACAGGCTTCCCTCAACTGGCAAACGAGCTTTGACCATTTTATCTCCAAATCACAAGGCTTCGAGCTACTCAGCCTATGAGCTAAGAACCTTCTAAGGTGCTCGAGCATCGCTGTTGACAACTTAAAATCGAGGTTCTTCCAGCACTGACGACGGTTCAGGCAAAATCATTTCAAAAAGACCTTAACAAGAGGAAAACAAAGCCTACAAAAAGCCCATGAGCAAAAGCATAAGAGCCAATATCGCCGCCAAACCAACCTCCAGGTCGCACACTAGAAGGTCTCAACGACCAAACAGCGCAAGAGCCACTGTCACCGGCTAAAAAATTGAAAACCTTAGGATTAAAATGAGCTCGAGTTGTAACCTGATTCAGATACCGAATTCAAAATAGTTAATTACACATGCCTAAGGGCATGGGCTAAGTTCCATTATCGCCAGCCAAACAAGCCTCCGGGCCATACACTTAAACGGTCGCTTCGACCTAAAGCACAAGGGCCATCATCCATCCATACGGGCATGAAAAAACTTAAGGGTCAATTAAAGCTCAAGTCGTAACGCAACTCAAAGACTGGACCCAATATAGTTAAAACACAAGCGCCCAAGGGCAAGCAATAAGAACAATCATCATCCGCCCATGTGGGAACGAGAGATTGGAGGTCAGGTAAGTTCGAATCAAGGTATGACTCGGAGACTAGGACTAAACAGCTGGGCAAAGCACAAAGACCCTGATGCCTACTCACATTGGAAATTGCATTTAAGAGCCTCCGAGCCTAGCTAGTAAGCTTCGGATCCTTAGGGTTCCCGCCAGATACCGAGAACCAACCTACCTGGTCAAAAGCAATAAAAAAATAGATACAAAAGAGATAAAACTTCGAGTTTTCTTTTATTTACATGCGCAAAAGGTGCGTTCTCCATCTACAAACATGCTCTGTAAATATCAAGTACAAAATGGAAAAGCGGTGAAACCCATGCTCCGCTCCAAAAGGCTATAGCCTGCCAGCCCTAGATTCACTCTCTATGACATCATCAAGAAGGGACTGAGCATTGCGCTCGTCTTCCCTTGCTCGAGCCAACTCCTCTGAGAGAACGAAGCCCCTAGCGCCGATCTTCTTGAGTACCTCTCTTCGGGATTTGCAGCGAACATGTTCCTCGATCCTCTTCTCATGATCGAGAGCCCGCTTTAACTCGGCTTGGGCATCAGCAGCTTCCTTCTTACGAATTGATATCTCCTAATCAGCCTCAGTTTGACTTAATGCTACTTCAGCCCGGGCATCGATTATATCAGCTCCGACCTTCGAGAGATCAGACTCGAGATTCCCGATCATATCTGCTTGGATTGTAACATTGTCACAAACCAAGCAGAGTTGGGCCTCGAAGGCAGGAACGTTGTCCAATGCGCCCCTCTCCTCTAAAGCTTGAGCGTGTGCTTAAGCCCTCAATTCCCACAAGTATTCCTGATGTAGTCGGCTTCGCCCTTAAGGTACTCCTAGGTCTCCGTCTTTTTCTGCAGCTAAGATAGGAAAAAGGGTTAACCTTAAGGGTTAAACATAGCGAAGTACGTACTACAGAAGGATACCTGCTCCATCAAATAGCTCTCATAATTCGAGCTCCAACATGCCTCATATCGCCAGTGCATCAACTCAACCTCCTTCTCCTCTATATGGAGCCTAAGGGACTCGCCCTCGTCTAAAGCTTTCCAAAGCCTAACCCCATGATGGAGCAGATCAGACCTGAGCCTATCAAAGGCCTGCAAAAGAAAAACTCGATAAAGAAAGTAAGATGCAAAATGCAGAAGGACTACACCAAAATCACCATGAAGTGAATTCGGTGGACTTCCTCGAAGGTAGAGCACACTCCTGTTTATTCTGCCTCTTCAGCCCCGAGAGAACCAACCTTGGGCAAATCATATTCACGCGGAGGAACCACCATCCTGGAATCAAACACTTTAGGAACATTAGGCTCGAGTGATATCCTCTCCTCGAAGATACGGGCCTGGTGAGACCCATTAAAAGCTCCACCACACTGCGGGTGAAAATCCCATTTATCGCCATCGTCCCCCAGCTCGGAGGCTGACGACTCCTTCCCCCATCTGGAAGAGCACTGCCTCGCCCCAAGGGACCAACCGATAGCTACAACGGCAAAGCTGATACAAAAGAAAGAGGAAATGTCATCTCAAATATATAAAGGCCAAGATAGGAGTAGCATACGCGCATACCCTGGTATTTCACTTCCCATCTATCACGGGACACAGCTCGCCACCTATGCTTATCGCAAGTCAAATGGGTTGCCAACTTCTGAACCCAGCCGGGTAGATCGAGAACTTCCCCCGACATCCATGAAGTTGCTGCTAAATGAAAGGAAACATAATTACTCAACTAGTTTTCGCTATAAGAAAATCCAAGGAACCACCAACATCTTCACTCTCAAAAGAGTCAGAGGGTAAGCGAACCACATCTTCGGTCAAGCCTAATTAAACATAGTAGAGGGCAATACTGGAGTCCACACCCCGAAATGGCAGGAACATACCAAACCTCAAAACATTGCCTACACATCCCGCGGTAAAAAGAACTACTTCACTACTTCTTTGTTTTTTTCACTAACCTATATGCAGACAATCGGCCGGGGTGTTCGGAAGTTCTAACTCTACCCGGAGACCCGCATGACCCCAGGTTCTGAATTTCGGGCTCATAAGGCCCTAACAAGGCAACTCTGAGCTCACGAATAATGGCCTTCGAGCCTAAGAAAAGTCAATGCCAACTCGATGCTACACCAAGGTAGGAATAGCGGGTCGCAATAGCTTTTACCCGAATAAAGGTCGGGATTGATTTCCTAAAGGAGCTAGTAGTGGAGTTGGATTTTCTGTCTAGTCTAGAGATGTGTTTGTACTCCTAGTGTCACTTCAAACATTCTTGGTTTTTAATTTTATAACTACTATTATAAAACTAATGATTAACGCTAAATTATGCTACGAGAATATTGCTAAGTTGTATCTAATGGGAAGAAGGTCACTAGGGTCGTGGCATCACCTAGGTGGCTAATTGACGAGTAGATGTTACTAAGAATAGATTGACATATTTTGGGGCTTATGCTATAACCGTTGCACAATTGTACCCACTCTCACACCTCTCGGTAGAGAGAATGATTTTGCCAATTAACTCTCTCGAGACCAATTGGGTAGGACAATTAGATAAAGCAACTAGGGTTCAAGTAGGGTGATTACTCTCTCGAGATTTAACCCGTTAATT
This sequence comes from Nicotiana glauca, assembly GCA_026770625.1. NCBI lineage: Eukaryota > Viridiplantae > Streptophyta > Magnoliopsida > Solanales > Solanaceae > Nicotiana > Nicotiana glauca. Next base: position 121,166 of record MU740750.1, read on the forward strand.
GGGACTATCATTTCTCATGAGTCCATCCCAATTCCTTGTTGGGTCAATTTTTGGGTCATAAACTCTCTTTATCAAGAAGAGTCAAACCCACAAAGCTTGAATCAGTATTTGCAACCACCAATTCTTAAATAAAAATATAAAATCAACCCAAATAACTAATACCCATAATCAATCTAACCCTAGATGGCAACACCCATCAATCACCCACACTAGGATTGAGCCACAACCCTAGCTAATGGGTTTAGATACTCATGCTTGAAAGAGAAAATGAAGAAATAGATGAAGAACTAAGCATATTAATTAATTACTAAAAATAAATCACAAGAATATGTCGTAAAATTAAAGCTAAAGTGCCAAAAATGGCTACAAAACTGTGTCTCACGAGCGCAGCTGTTACTGGAATACCAAACACTTATCCTAAAAATTGTAAAATGTTCAATTTATACTAGGCTAGAAAAACTGGACAAAAGAACCCCTACGGGGTTAGTGCGGGCCGCACAAAATGGACCACGGCCGCGCAGGCTTTAAGACTTCTCTAAACTTAAGGACCGCGGACCGCGTGAAAGTGTATCGCGATCGCGGAGGGAGAGGGCGCAGTCCGCACAAGTACGACCGCGGACCGCATTGCTTGGATTTGGCCATTTGTCAACCTCTCTAAACCTCATCTCCGCGGACCACACAGAAGATTAGTGCAGCCACTGAGCCTGACCACGGACCGCGAGAAACGTACCACGACCGTGTAGCCTTCAGCCTGATTATACCAACTCTCTGATTCCTAGTGGGGCCACATTCACTTTTGCGCGGTCCACACTAGGTCCTCTTCTCCTCAATTCACTTAATCTTTGATAATTGAGCAGGTTTCACTCCTTTTGAGCTGATTTTTGACATTTCGTCACTTTGTCGATCAAACCTGCAATCAAGAACAACTTGTGAGCATTTTGGGACTATTTTATAGCAATTTATAACCAAATAATAGGCAAGTAGGGGCATAAAACATGTTAAAATCCCGACTTATCAACTCCCCCAAACTTAAACCTTTGCTTGTCCTCAAGCAAACAAAGTGAGACCCACCCCTTAAAGGGCAATCCAAGTAATTCCAGCTATCCTAAAGTAACCTCAACAATCATCAATTGGGACTAACAATTGCCCTCAATACAAATGGATCATTAACAACATTTAAACCTTGAAAACTATGGATCAAGTGTGACACAAGAGCATCAAGAATTGACTCATTACATCAAAGAGCTCTCTCAATTACTTTAGTCACAGTGGGACCCAAACTCATACATCATCAACTCTCCCTAAGCAAACCTCATCTTTTAGAGTATAAGCACACAAACCAAGGTTAATGGGAGTTCACACTCTCTCTCAAGGAAATGTCACAAGTACAGCTCTAAGTACCATATGCTTGACCCTCATGTAAGTATCCACTAATGCGAGTGTCACCCAACCCTAAGATCATATAGGGCTTTTGTGGAGTCAATGTGAAGGCTTTTGGGTAAGGGTAGGATATTTTTTTGTTCAAGTGGGTTTAATCTTCCATTAAGCACTTCTTTTGATTCATTTGGCACAATTCACCTGTCTCTTTGAGTTATTTCACCTCTTCCAAGGGATTAGAGAGACACATTGTTACTCTTTCTTATGCAATTCAAAACATTTCTCCTTTTTCTACTTTTTCCACACCTTTTTCACTCTTGTTTTTCTTGAATCCCTTTTTATTTCTTTTTCACATTGGGCTTTATTTTTGTCTTTTTCTTTTCTTTCTTTTCATTGCCTTCCTTTTCTTTTGATTTTGTACTTTTTTACCCCTTTTTGTTTCCTTTCTTGTCCCCCCCCCCCAAACTTAGACTTTGCCATTACTCAAGGGAAGATGTGGGTGCCAAGAGAGGGTAGAATTTAGAACGGGTATAGGCTTGTAGCATTGGTTCATGAAAGAAGAAGGGTTAAGGCTCAAAAGTGCTAGCTAGGGATTATCTCATTGGTTGTCTATGGAATCATTCAACTTATCATTTGGATCAAGGAGAGCCTATAATCACTTCTTGAGTCGAATTTCACTCAAAATTTTGCCTCAACAAACATTCAGGGAAAGTTCTAGACCATTGGCTTGGGACTTGGACTCATAATTCAATTTCTCACCACACACACTCAAGGATTGCTAAAGACATAGAGTCGAGGGCCCGTAACAAACGTTGATACGATTAAGCACACAATGGTCCCGAAAGACCACATGATATTTGTTTGGTCAACACAAGAGTCTCAAGGTCACTACTTTCACCATCCTAAACACAACCACTTGTCTTTGACCATGGGATCAAATGCAAATGCGTTAGGCCCAAGTGAAGCTATGCTTGAGGCACCCTTAACTATAAACTACTAAAAACACAAAAGAAAAATAAGAAATGCACTCAAACCCTTAAGAAGGTTGTCACGCCATCCATCATCGGGAAGAGACACCTGGTTCACATAATACTCCACCCTTGGAAAGAACCGTGGCATTAAAAAAACCAAGGGCTTATTAAAAGCGCCAAAAACAAAACAAAAGGATGCGAGCCTATCTACAAAGCTAAAAATGAAAAGATTTTTACGAAAATAGAAAATAGAATAAATATTTACAATAGGGGATTAGAATATACAGCGGGGGATGAATATATACAAAAATATAACTTTATATACAGACTAAATAGAAGATAAAAAGTATGATAAAAGTAATGAATGTAAAGTTATATACAACCCAAAATAGAAAATCAACAAAAACATAAACTAAGTCAACTAATATATACAGCCATCCAGATAAAAAGTAGGACGCACCCCCACGAATAAAAGCTGGCATTTTCCCCAATGCCAACTATCAAATAAGCATCAAAAATCACAAAGAAAGGATATAGGAGCTCCCTAGGCCCGGTCCGTCTGCATGGGATCATCAGTGGTCCCTGGGTCCTCTGTATATGCGGGAACCTCAGACTGGTTCCTGATCTCCTGCTTCTTAGCTGCGAGGACTGAGGCCTGTTCCTGGACTGGCTGGATGTCACGTGCATCATATGGCAAACTGGAGGAGACGTCCTATGGGTCTGCTAACTCAATGATCACCTCAGCTGCACTGGGGAGCTTCCTCTTCTTCCTAGGAAGCCTCTGAGTCTGCTCCTGCTATGGCTCTACTACTGGAGCCGGTGCTGGGGATGGATCCCTGAATAGCAAGTCTAGAGGCATCTGGTCCACCAATAGTTTGTCCACATTTGCTCTGAGCTCCTTCACAGACTCCTTGGAAGCCCGTGATTTCCTCATCTTCTTGTGCTCCCGGGCAAAATCCTTCAAAGCCTTGCCCTGTGACTCCACTACCTTAGACAAGGAATTCTATGTCTTCATCATCTTTTTCCGGTTCTCCAGGAGCTTCTTCAGTGTGTCCTCAATAGACTGAGGGATCTGAGCTGTATGTGGTGCAGATTGAGCCTCAATAGTGGAAGATAGAGTAGACAACTTGGATACCGCAGCTGACATCCAGTTGTTCATACTATGAAGTGCCTGGCTCAGCTGATGGGCAGTGATAGGATGTTCCCTGAAAGATGGGATCCCCAGGTCAGCTAAAGTAGAGGGGCCAGCAGTAGAGGAAGGTCCTGGAGGCAAGTCAGTAGTAGGTGCAGCACGCTTAGTAGAGGGGTCTACCACAACTGGCTCCTCAGACTAGCCAGTTGGGGAAGATATAGGTGGCTTGTAGTTGCTGTCTTTAGGGTTGTCTGGGCCCTTCATACAGAACTAGGAGAATGGAGCCACTGGCTTACCCTTGATATCAAATGGTTTCTTCTCCACTTCCAGGTCCTTGAAGTACATGGTGAGGGTATTAGGAAAAGGGTAGTTCCGATCATGCTCAAGCCCCATAGCTGAAATCACACGGGACATCACATTGCCCATATTGATAGGGTATCCTGCCATAATAGATGCAGCTAGAACAACCCGGGTAAGTGGAATAGTCCGATCGTAGGTAGTGGGGTCAAGCCGACTGCACACAAAAGTCAACCACCCCCGAGCCTCAAAGTTAAAGGTCTTCTAAAATATTTTAGTTCCTGCTTGCACCCACTTTGGAACAGTACCCGGGATTTCCAGGTATGAAACTAACCATGGACGAACTTCTTCGCCCATTGCCAACTTTTCATTATAGAGGGTCTCATCCTGTCATCGAACCCTAAGTATTCATTGAGTGCCTTCCCAGTAAATATCATCGTTTTGTTCCGCACTTTGGTTACTTTAGTGCCCTTTAAGATGTGAGCCACATTGCTATAGAACTCCTTGACCATGTGCTCATTTTCCTTTACACAGTTACTCCGAAAGTGCTCCCAACCCACTCGAGTGTAAAATTGTCTATGCACATTTGGGAGTAGGGGTAGAAGGTCTCGCCCAACAAAACTCCTTTCTAGAATCAACTTTCAGAGATGCCACCATACCATAAACTTGTGGAACGCTAACTGACTGATGAACCTATCCTCCCAAGCTGTGGGATCTCTAGTCCGGTCAACACCCCCAACCTAAGGTACACCACTCTGGGGAACCTCCTCATCACTGTCCACACCACCTCCACCACCTCCGTCTGCACTCTCCCCAGATACTGAAGCTGTAGGGGAGGTGGATTACTCACCACTGCCGGCTACTGAGCCTTCTAACAACTCAGAAGGTATACGTTATGGAGCTTGGGCTGCTGGAACTGAGGGAGCTAGCATTGAGTCGGAGGAGAGGTCTTGAGAAGGCAAGTACTCACTCCCCGATTGGTCATCAACCGGTTCAACAATCCTCAGTGTTTTCCTTGTTATCAGTCTAGGTTGGGGAGTGAGTTTAACTTGTTTTCCTTTGCCTCCCCAGGAGGAATCACCTCAGCCGGGTTGGTTTGCACCTCTTCCTTTTTGCCTTACCATTGTCAGATTTGTGAATATTATATGCAATTAATCCAAGCAAGCAAGAATTTTGAGCAGTGAAAGGATGAACAGTAGTTTTAGGGCTCTGAGGATTCAAGGTTCGGAAAGTGTAAACTGAGGCCCATGGTCTCTATTTATAGAAAATTATACGGGCCCCATCCTTACCTACCAGCGCAGCCTTACAAAAAGCGACCGCGAACCGCGCTGGGTTTGTTCGAGTGAAGCTTCAGAAGGCAGCCTCTACGTATCACACAAAATTAGAACACATCTATGGAGGCCAACCACAGACCGCACTAAATGGAATGCGGTCGTGGTGGAAAACTTCAGAGATCACCTCTTTTTGCTCATGCCAGTGCGGACCGCACAATGTGTACCGCGGCCACACTAGAAAACTTCAGAGACTGAGCAGAGTTTTCCAACTTGTTTTGCACTGCATCAACACAATCCCTGCAACATCTCACAACCTATTAGCTCAAAAATCCTAAACTATAAAGAAAATTAAAGAAAAAGAAAAAGACTTTGGTTGCCTCCCAAGAAGCGCCTGATTTAACATCACGGCACGACGTGGGTTACCAACACATTATTTGAAACAAACCACATCCACAACATGGCTATCATCAATCGTCCCCAGATAATGCTTGACACGGTGCCCATTCACCCAAAAGAATTCACCATTTTTGTTCTTCAAATCTAGAGCACCAAATGGGGTTACACATACAACTTCAAGTGGCCCACTCCACTTTGATTTCAGCTTTTCGGGAAACAACCAAGAGGACCAAATCACCAACCTTGAACTCCTTTCCACGAGCATATTTTTCATGTAAGTACTTCATCTTATCCTTATACAAGGATGAAATAGAGTATGCATGGAAGCAGAATTCATCAGGTTCATTTAGTTGTTCCACACGAAGATTGGCCGCAATATCCCATAAAAGGTTAAGCTTCTTCAAGGTAAACATAACCTTATGCTCCAATTCTACCGGTAGGTGACATGCTTTCCCAAATACCAACCGGTACATAGACATACAAATTGGGGTCTTGCACGCGGTCCGGTAGGCCCATAGAGCATCATCTAACTTTTTGGACCAATCGGTCGGATTTACATTGACGGTTTTGGACAAGGTGCTCTTGATTTTTATATTTGATACTTCAACTTGGCCATTTGATTGCGGATGATTAGGTGTAGAGAGTTTATGGTTAACATCATACTTGGAGAGCAAGGTATCAAAAGCGCTATTACAAAAGTGCGAACCACCATCAGTAATGATTGCCCGGGGTGTACCAAACCTTGTAAAGATGTTCTTTTCAAGAAATGCCACCACACTCCTAGATTCATTTGGCCATGGCCTCAACCCGTTTTGACACATAATCCACTGCAACTAGAATGTAAGTATTCCCACACGAGCTAACAAAAGGACCCATAAAACCAATACCCCAAACATCGAAGATATCAACTTCGAGAATCGTGTTAAGAGGCATCTCGTCTTTCTTGGAAATCCCTCCCGCTCGTTGGCATTGATCACATATCTTGACCAAATCACTAGCATCCTTAAACAAGGTTGGTCAATAGAAACCGCAACTCAAAACCTTCGAAGCCGTCCTCACCCCTCCATGATGGCCACCATAGGGGGAGGAGTGACAAGCCTCCATAATGCTTAATTGTTCACCTTCCGGGATACACCTTCTAATCACACCATCTGTGCAAATTTTAAACAAGTACGAATCATACCAATAAAAATCCAAGCTATCACATTGAGTTTCTTCCTTTGGTTGGAAGAGAGATCACACGGGACAATTCCAGTCACAGTGAAATTGGCAATGTCCGCGAACCATGGCATGTCACACATTGACACGGAGAGAAGTTGCTCGTCGAGGAATGTATCATTTATCTCAAGGTCATTACATGGCCTCCCTTCTTCCTCCAACCGGGATAAATGGTCCGCAACTTGGTTCTCACTTCCCTTTTGGTCCACTATTTCTAAGTCAAATTCTTGAAGAAGCAACACCCATCTCATCAATCTTGCCTTGGAATCCTTCTTGGTCATCAAATACCCAAAGGCGGCATGATCCATGCGCACAATCACCTTGGCCCCTATAAGATATGGCCTAAATTTTTCCATGGAAAATACAATTGCCAACAATTCCTTCTCCGTCACCGTGGAATTTCGTTGAGCTTCATTCATAGTCTTCCTTGCATAGTATACGAGATGGAAAATTTTGCTAGCTCGTTAACCCAACATGGCCCCCACCGCAACGTCACTTGCATCATACATTATTTCAAAGGGCAAACTCCAATTAGGTGCGATGATGATAGGAGTTGTGGTCAATTTGTGCTTTAATATTTCAAAGGCCTCCATGCATTTTTCATCAAAAACAAACTTGGTATCTTTCTCTAGCAACTTGCAAAGGGGATTCACAACCTTCGAGAAGTCTTTGATAAACTGCCAGTAGAACCCGGCATGCCCAAGAAAAATCCTCACCCCTTTGACAGAAGTGGGGGGAGGGAGCCTTGAAATCACCTCGATCTTAGCCTTTTCTACCTCAATCCCACGCTTAGAAATCTTGTGACCCAACACTATACCTTCTTCAACCATAAATGGCATTTTTCCCAATTGAGAACGAGGTTAGTTTCTTCACATCGGGCCAAGACTCTATCCAAATTTACCAAGCATTCTTCAATGGAATCACCAACCACACTAAAGTCATCCATAAAGACTCTAATATATCTTCCACCATGTCGGGGAAAATAGCCATCATGCAATGTTGGAAGGTCACCGGAGCATTGCACAACGCGAATGTCATCAGGGAGAAAGCAAATGTACCATATAGGCATGTAAATATGGTCTTCTCTTGGTCCTCTGTGGCGATTAAAATTTGATTGTACCCCGAGTAACCATCCAAAAAGCAATAGAAATCTTGCCTCGCAATGCGATCAAGAATTTGGTCAAGGAACGACAATGGGAAATGATCCTTCCGGGTCACCTTGTTGAGTTTCCGGTAGTCCATGTAAACTCTCCATCCGATGTTGGTTCGAATGGGAATAAGCTCATTGTTGTCATTTGTCACCACCGTCATCCCTCCTATCTTTGGCACACATTGGACCGGAGAGGTCCATGAGCTATCAAAAATTGTATAAACCACACCGGCATCAAGCCACTTGATAACCTCCTTCTTTACCACTTCTTGCATCGCATCATTTAGTCTTCTTTTATGTTCAAGTGAAGGCCTTTCATCCTCCTCCAAGATGATTTTATGCATGCAAAAGGTGGGGCTTATACCCTGAATATCGGCCAATGTCCATCCAATCACTTTCTTGAGCTTTTGAAGAACCGCCAAAGTGGCGTCAACCTGCACGTTAGTTAAGCAAGATGAAAGAATAACAGGTAAAGTAGAACTTAAACCCAAGAATTCATACCTGAGGTGCGGAGGAAGTGGCTTCAACTCCAACACCGGTGGCTCCTCAATCGATGGCTTTGTTGATGGCGTTTTGCAGTTTTGAAGTTCCAAAGATAACTTCCTAGGCTCATATGAATATGAACCCATACCATACAATGCATTCACGCACTCCACTCTACTAGCATCATCATTGACATCCATTTTACGAAGCACGACCTCAAGAAGATCTTCAACATTTGTCATGGAACTTGTGTCATCCACTATCACAGCTATGACAATGTCCACAAATGAACACAACTCCGTGCTATTGGGTTGTCTCATTGATTTGCAAACACGGAATACCACATTCTCATCTCCCACTTGGAATGTCAACTCACCCACTTCAATATCAACCAATGCCTTCCCCATATCTAGGAAAGGTCTCCCAAGAATAATCAGCACTTCAAAGTCCACCTCACAATCCAATATGACAAAGTCGGCCGGCAATATGAATTTATCAACACGGACAAGAACATCATCAATTATGACCAAGGGTCGCTTCATTGATCGATCCGCCATCTGAAGTCTCATTGAGGTTGGCCTAGGTTGCCCAATTTCCAAAGTCTTAAAGACCGAATAACGCATCAAATTTATGCTAGCCCCCAAATCACAAAGGGCCTTGGTAAAATCCGCACTACCGATAGTGCAAGGGATAGTAAAAGCTCCGGGGTCCTCAAGTTTCGGGGCCATAGAATTCACGGTTGCACTTACTTGACGAGTCATCTTAATTGTTTCACACTCCATTGACCTCTTCTTTGTTACCAAATCTTTCATAAACTTTGCATATCTTGACATTTGCTCAAGTGCCTCAACCAAAGGGACATTGATTGTGAGGCTCTTCATCATGTCAATGAACTTTTTAAATTGATTGTCACTCTTTTGCTTTTCTAACCATTAAGGATAAGGTGGAGGTGGTCTCGGCAAAGGTGACTTGGCTTTGGGCACCACCAGCTCAGGTATATCAATCATGTGTTCCCTAGATGGGTTCACGACATCTTGTGTTTCCACCTTGGCCTCATCAATATCTATCCTCACTTTGTTGTTCACATTGGTCTCAACCACATCTTCAACTATCATAGGACTTACATCTTCTTCGAACCCAACATCACCATCAAAAATTTGATTTTCTTTTCGAGGCATGCACATCACCACCTCTCCCACTTCTTGTTGTAACTGCCATCACATGATTGTTACCCTCACCCCCTTCGGGTTCACTACCGTATCACTTGGTAGAGCACCCTTAGGTCGAGTATTCAACGATTGAGAAATTTGGCCTAGCTGCACCCCCAAGTTCCGAATAGAGGTATTGTGGGAAGCCAATTGAGCATCAAAGTGTTGGTTCTTCTTCATCATTTGTTTGAACATCATTTCTATTATTCCCTTATCATTACCCGAAGAAATAGACCCTTGAGATTGAAATGGAGGCGGATTGTTCAGTTGTTGATACTTCGTGGGCCTTTGAAAACCTTGCCCCCGGTTGCCTTGATTTCCATTGTTATTCCACCTGCCTTGACCATTGTTGTTATTCCAATTATTGTTGTTATTTCCATTCCAATTCCCTTGGTTACCCGAATTGTTGTTCCCCCAATTTCGGCCTTGATTGTTGTTGTTACAATTGCCACCACCTTGTTGTTGGTTGTTATTATTCCAATTACTGTCGCCTTGTTGATTGCCCCAATTTCCTTGGGGACACCATTGTTGATTCCCTTGATTTCCTCTATTCCCTTGGTAGTTATTTACATATTGAACTTATTCACTTTGATCATCATAGAACTCATTCAAATAACCACCACCATCATTGTTGTTGTCAAATAGCTCACAATTACCTTGAGGTTGTTGTTGCCCTCTTTGCCTCCTTTTCAACATAGAAACACCTTCCATTGCATTGACTTGGCGTGGGTTTTGGACTTGTTGCAATTGCGCCTTTGCCAATTGATCATAGTTGTTGTAAACTCGACAATAGCTTGGCCATGATCGTGCAATTCCTTGTGCAAATGAGTGACCGTGGGATCACCTTGGGTCACATTTGCTCGGCTTTGCCATTCCGAAGAGTTATCGGCCATTTCATCAAGTACATCACATACCTCTTGGTAAGAAAGTTTCATAAAGTTCCCTCCGGCCAACTGGTTCATACTGAACTGATTCGTGGTGTTAATGCCCCGATAAAAAGTTTGTTATATAATCGCCTCGGTCATGTTGTTATTAGGGCACTCCTTCACCACTGTTCTATATCTTTCCCATATCTCATGCAAAGGTTCTGTTGGCTCTTGCTTGAATGCTAGGATTTCATCCCGAAGAACCGCCATATGACTTGAAGAAAAGAACTTGGCAATAAATTTGTCCGCCAATTCATCCCATGTGGTGATAGAATGATTGGGGAGCCTTTCTAACCAGTCCAACGCCTTACCCCGAAGAGAAAATGGGAAAAGCCTCAATCTCAACGCATCTTCGAACACGTTTGTTTGCTTTCTACCCCAACATGTATCAACGAACCCTTTCAAGTGCTTGTAAGCATTTTGATAGGAGGTACCCGTAAAATACCATCTTTGCTCGAGCAAGGTCAAAATGACATTTGTAATTTGAAAGTTCCCCGCCCAAATTCGGGGAGGAACGATGGCACTCGCATATCCTTGATTCGGGAGGACTCTTGGAGCCACTCTTGGCGGTGGCGGAGGAGGGTCTAGAATATTATCGTTGTCATTTGCATTGGCCTGACGGCCTCTATGTGGAGGTTGAGGAAATATAGGAACCTCTTCATGATCAAAATCATCTACCTCCTCCCCCATATTCACATTGCCAAGAGGGTCATTAGCATTGAGAGCCATTTGTACCTGGGTAATCGATACAAACAAAATTAGTAAACAAGAAGGAAAGAGAAGCAAAACAAAAAACTAACTAAATAGATAGTCAACACCATAATCTCCCTGACAACAATGCCAAAAAGTGATCACTGCCAACTCGACGCTACACCAAGGTAGGAAGAGCGGGTCGTAATAGTTTTTATCCGAATAGAGGTTGGGATCGATTTTCTCAGGGAGCTAGTACTGGAGTTGGATTTTCTGTCTAGTCTAGAGATGTGTTTGTACTTCTAATGTCACTTCAAACATTCTTGGTTTTTGATTTTATAACTACTATTATAAAACTAATGATTAACGCTAAATTATGCTATGAGAATATTGCTAAGTTGTATCTAATGGGAAGAAGGACACTAGGGTCGTGATATCACCTAGGTGGCTAATTGACGGGTAGATGTTACTAAGGATAGATTGACATATTTGGGGCTTATGCTATAATCGTTGCACAATTGTACCCACTCTCACACCTATCGGTGGAGAGAGTGATTTTGCCCAATTAACTCTTTCGAGACCAATTGGGTAGGCCAATTAGATCAAACAACTACGGTTCAAGTTGGGTGATTACTCTCTTGAGATTTAACCCGTTAATTGGGACAATTACTTCTCATGAGTCCATCCTAATTCCTTGTTGGATAAATTTTTGGGTCATAAACTCTCTTTCTCAAGAAGAGTCAAACCCACAAAGCTTGAATCAGCATTTGTAACCACCAATTCTTAAATAAAAACATAAAATCAACCCAAAAAAAAAAACCCATAATCAATCTAACCCTAGATGGCAACACTCATCAATTATCCACACTAGGGTTGAGCCACAACCCTAGCTAATGAGTTTAGCTACTCATGCTTAAAAGAGAAAATGAAGAAATAGATGAAGAACTAAGCATATTAATTAATTACTAAAATGAAATCACAAGAATCTTTCATAAAATTAATGCTAAAGTGCCAAAATGGCTACAAAACTGAGTCTCACGAGCGCAGCTATTACTGGAACATCAAAAACTTAACCTAAAAATGGTAAAGTGTTTTATTTATACTAGGCTTGGAAAACTGGACAAAAATACCCCTGCGGGGTTACTGGGGGCTGCACAAAATGGACCACGGTCGCACTGGCTCTATGACTTCTCTGAACTTGAGGACCGCGGACTGCGTGGAATTGTATTGCGGCCGCGGAGGGAGTGGGCGCGGTTCGCACAAGTACGACCATGGACCGTATTGCTTGGATTTGGCCATTAGTCAACCTCTCTGAACCTCACCCCCGCGGACCGCACAAAAGGGTAGTGCAGCCGCGAAGCCTGACAGCAGACCGCGAGAAACATACCGTGACCACGTAGCCTTCAGCCTGATTATACCAACTCTCTGAATCTCCTAGTGCGGCCACATTTACTTTTGCGCGGTCCGCACTAGGCCCTCTTCTCCTTAATTCACTTAATCTTTGATACTTGAGCAGGTTTCACTCCTTTTGAGCCGATCTTTGACATTTTGTCACTTTGTCGATCAAACCTGCAATCAAGAACAACTTGTGAGCATTTTGGGACTATTTTATAGCAATTTATAACCAAATTATAGGCAAGTAGGGGCATAAAACATGTTAAAATCCCGACTTATCATCAATCGCCATACATTTGAAGAACAGTGACGATTCAAAGTCGACCGAAGATGACAACCAATAGCACCACCTTCGACCTTGAGGCAATACTCAACTTTAAAGACCTCTGTCATAGTAAAACGACGCTCCAGATAGCCAACAATACCTTCACCAACACAACACTGGCACGCAACTTCGAAGACCTTCGCCAAGGGAAACCAGTTTGTGAAGAAATAAGCATTTTTTAACGACACCTATACAAACCAGGCTCCAAGTACTATCCAGAACGGTCCGAGCATGAGCAAGCCTCCATTCAGGGGCTACTTTCAGGAAATCACCAGCATCCCCCGCCGCGGGTCCTCGAGCAAATTTCTTCTCAAAGTTTATTATGAGGCTAGAAAACATTATCCACGCAAATCCAGGGTCTCGGCGGCCCGAGGTTATTGGCCTTATTCGGGTTCAGCCCGAGGAACCACGAAAGGCCCCGCATGAAGCCGTTTACATCAATCAAAGGCCTAAAGGAATACTCGCATTCGAGAACAGTATTACAGACGACAAAATAGGATCGTGCATTCGGAGCTGCCGCAATCATGAAGAAATACAACAAGTATCAAAGGGGGGAATCAAGGAAATATCTTTGTATTCATAAGATGTTCGCCTACAACGACCCTCGGGGGGTCCTTATAAAAGCCCACAAGGGGATCCTTACACAGAAATAAAGAAGTTCAAGGATATGCATACATAAGGAGCCTAAGAATCTATCCTATTCCCAAAATGCGCCATCTCCGGCATCATCTCCTCTGGCGTATGATCTCAAAGACAATATCTTCCAAGTTCAATCCCCTCGGGAACCTCATCCCAATCCTCCTGGAATGGCATCTGCAAAAGGAAGGATATAAAAGAGGAAGGCGAGGGAGAAGAGCACAATGACAAAGGAGAGGTTAAAAGAAGACAAGAAGTGGCTGGGTGAAAATTTTGGCTAGTACGAACTCCGCTAGCACTACCATTATAAAGCTACTTCTTGAGACGTTGCCTCGGCCCGGGAGGCAACAACTAGTAGAGACTGTCGCCATAACCCCCAGGAATTAAAAAGGGGTGTAACACACCAAGCCGAAGAAAGAGGGTGAGCAACATTGTATAATTCGAGCCCTCTCTTGAGCAGCGGTGCATAATCCAAGTATTTCCCCGGGTCGGAGGAAATCAGTCCCCTGCTTTATCGGCCCGAGCCAACAGAGAAACCAACAACAATAACAACATCAACAACAACATCACAGTAGCACAACTTCATCCAATCGAAGAAGGATCGAGATTTGGGCCATGGCATACGTGACATAAGATCTTAAGTCCAAGGGCCTCAAACATGATGAGATGGCAAAGACTAAAAATGGCAAGAAAGGAGGGGTATCAAAGGAAACTTGGATGAAAAATTGATCAGAAAAAGCCCCATTTATAGGGGGAGGTCAAAGTGCCGATGGCACCATTACCGCCCTCAAAAAGCATAACAGTAGGAGCCATCAATGCGTCCGAAAAAGCTGAATCAACGATAATGATATGACCCCGAAGAGCGAGGAGTCACGACACTTCGAATGATCCTCAAGAAGCGAAAGGGTGAATGCCTCGTGATAGGATTGATAGGTTTTCAATATCTTTGCCTTGTGTTTTTATGATCTAACAAACTTAATGTCAAGAACCAGATAGGGAACCTGACTCACTTGGATTACACTACATCTAACGGATTCCAGCCAAATGTGAACTTGCTATAGTTTCAGGAGGTAGGAACCAAGAAAAGGACCTGATACTCTTGTGGGTTCCTCATGGCAGTACAAAGTCAATTAGACATAGCTGGAAACGAAGATCATGCCGCACTGCACTGTTTTCAACGCCCACTCATTCTCTGACCAAATCAAGTGCTCACATCACTTCAAGTGATCATTCTCAAGGTGTACCTACAATGAGTCTATACAAAGCATCATTCAAGTTACTCAACTCAAGACAATCTGGGCGGTGTGCACAAGAACTAGATCAGGAACCTGATCCCTTAGTACTTCTCTGACAGAAGTCCAAGTCAACTATACAGCTGGAACGCAACTAAGTGACTGATCGCAACTGTTCAAAGAGGAAAACAACATGGACCTTGTTCCTTAGGGTTCTCTTACAGAAGTACAAGTCAACTACAGTTGGAAAGCAATTGTGCAAAGTAACTGACTGCAACAGTACAACAGACAGTGCAGCAGTCACTTTCCATTGAGATTGGACATCACTAAGGATGTCTTGTGTAGTATAAACCTTATGTAAGGCAAAAGTTTCTGGTTCCAATGCCTGCAAAATCAGAAAATTAAAATATTCTCTCAAGTGTTCAAGAACCTCTCTCAAGAACAAAGCTACTGCAACCTCAAGGACCTGATCCAAGATCAAAGATATTTTAAGTCCTTAGGTTTGTAGAGTCTTTATAATTTGTTCTTCATTGTAACTCCTATCCAGCTTTCTTAGAATCATTGATTAGGTTGAGTCATAAGAAAAATCCTTTGTAACTGTAGGGTGACAAAGTGGTTTGTGGTGGAAACATCACAAGTTAGTCAAAGCCTTTGTAACCGTAGTGTGACGAAGTGGCTTGCAGTGGAAATATTACAAGTTAGTCAAATTATTTGTAACTAGGATAGTTATAAAGTGGGTTGTGATGAGAGCATCACAAGTTAGTTAAAGTCTTTGCAATAGAGTTATTGTAAAGTGGCTTTTAATAGCATACAGGTGTAGGTCCTGGTTTTTTGATCCCCTTGTGTGAGATTTTTTCATGTAAAAATCCACGGCCTTATTAACATTCAGCTTCACTAGCATTCACAATAGAACCCGATAAAAGACTAGGTACTCTGCTATTTGGTGGACTCACACAAACTTAGCATTGTATCAAACTGATATAGGACCAAATCGCTATACAGTTTGGTTCATCAGTACTTTTAGAGGAAACACATAGAGAACCCGGTTCTCTATACAGCCTGGTGGACGCACAATGTCTAACAAGTGGTATCAGAGCAGGTTCTTCCTATCAGGCTTACACCTATGAAGGATCCTCATGGCTGCTCCACCAACTCTTGAAAGGAGAAAACGAAAAAAGTAAAAGTACTAAGCACTTAAAGCTGCTAACAATGATTCGAGTGAGGAAGATAGTTACATGGCTTACTTAACCAAAAGGTTTCAGAAGATGGTTAGAAGAGATGAACAATTATCTTTGTTAAAAGTGAGAAAAGGCTGGACACTTCATGAAAAATTGTCCTCTCTTGAAGCAAGAATTCTCTAAGAACTTCAAGAGAAATAGACCAGCTGAATATGACTCAACCTTTGCGTTGATGGCACAACTAGATGATGATGAAGAAGAAGACAACAAAGAGGTAAATTTCAGGGATGTTCAGAGAAATTTGAAATCCTATTCTCCAAGAAAACTCATGTCTTTAGCTAACATATTAATCAATGCCTTTCATAGTTTTGTGGAGGATAGGGATTCTTTGACCTTAGAATTAGCAGAATATGAACAAACTAGAGATGGCTTAGTAGCTGTAGTTAGTGACAATAAGAGAACTATTGAAACTTTCAGAAAAGAAAAGAATGATCTTTTGGCAGAAATTACAGACCTAAGCAAATCAATAATGAAACCCGAGATTAAGTCAAAACCTGAAAATTCTGGAAAAGGCAAGGAGAGAGCCAGTGAAGAACATATTAGGCTTGAAAATGAGTTGAAAGCTGCTAGAACTAGGGTGAACTCGAAAAAAATAGGCAGCTTCAAGCTGAATTGGAGAGAGTAAAAAGTGATCTTGAGAAATCTCTCAAGTTGACCTGGTCCTCAGATGCTGTTACTGCCATGTACTTCAACAATAAGGGAAACGGGCAGGGAATCCGGTTCCAAAAGGATAAAACTCCTTACAACCCTCACAACAAGTATGTCACAGTTCCTGATAACAGGTTGTGTACCCACTGTTGGAACAATGGGCACTTCAAAGAAAATTGCCAGGCATGGGCTCAATGTATTCAGAAAAACAATGCGCTTACTGACAAAGTGACTACTAACAGGGGACCAGGTACCGCTCGCAAGAAACAAATGTTGCCTGCATGGACTAGAAAGCCCTTATACATCCATTCTATCATAACAAGGGACCCAAATTAGTTTGGGTTCCTAAATCTAACCCATAATTTAGATATGCAGGGAACAGTGGAAGGAAACAGACTGCAATAAATCATGGACAGTAGATGCTCAAAGCACATGACTGGAAATACCATAGATTTTCTCTCATTGAAATCCCTGTGGAGAAGGGATGTACCCTTTGGAAAATGGAAAGAAAGGGTGCATTCTAGGTATAGGGAAGAAAACAAGGTGGAAGTTCGTGACTAAGCTGGTGATATGAGCTGCTTGAATGTAGTTGACAATGATTCGAAGACCTGGCATAACGGATTGGGGGGATACAAGTGTCTCACTTCTGGATATATTAATAACGAAGGACCTGGTCCATGGCCTGTCAAATTCAAAGTTCTAAGAACACGGAGCATGCAATTCCTATGGGAATACTGAGCAGGAGTGAAAAGAGGTGCATGATCAGACCTCTCCTGAACAAAACCTCCTATGAGTTGCTCAATGGAAGAAAACCAAAGATAACTCATCTAAGAATCTTTGGATGAAAATGCTATGTTTTAAACAACGGGAAGGACCGGCTTGAGAAGTGTGATGAAAAAAGCGATGAAGTAATTCTTCTGAGATACTCCCCTTAAAGCAAAGCCCAAAAACAACAAAATATCACATTGTGTGGAAGGAAATGTTCATGTTATATTCAACGAGACATCTTTCTCTAAAAAGGAGGAAACAATGATGATTAAGATAATAAACCACTTTTGGTCCCTGGGAAATATCTGGAGTTTCAAATGGGAAGGCTGATTTAATGAGTAAGATAAAGTAGACAGGTGAGAGACAATGCAACATCCTCTTCTACTTCTCAAGAGGAACCTAGTAATTCCATTACTAACCCTAGCCTTCTCAGCATTTCTATCCCAAATAAAACCCAAAAATATCAAGGAAGCCTTGTAGGATACAGACCAGATTACTAAAATGCAAGAGGAATTGCATCAATTTAAAAGAAACAAGGTATGGCACCCTGTATCTAGACCCTCAGACAGAACCATCATAGGGACCAGGTGGGTATTTAGGAATGAGATGGATGAACATGGAAATGCTACAAGGAACAAAGCAAGGCTTGCTGTCCAAGGATTCAATCAGAAGGAAGGGATTGATTATGATGAGACTTTTGTCACAGTAGCTCGCATGGAAGCTATTAGGATCCACATTGCCTTTGCTTCACATATAGAATTCACCTTATTCCAAATGGAGGTGAAGAGTGCCTTCCTGAATGAAGGAAGAAGTCCATATCAAGCTACCTCCAGGTTTTTTAACATCATGTATATCCTGAACATGTATTCAAATTGGATAAGGCACTGTACGTACTGAAGACGACCCCTAGAACTTGGTATGAGAGACTATCCAAGTTTCTCTTGGAAAATGGCTTCACAAGAGAAAAGATTGACTATACATTTTCTTTAAAGAAATAGGGAAGGAACATGCTCATTAATAAAATTTATGTGGATAACATCATGTTTGGAGCTATAACTAACTCATTATGTGAAGAATTTGCTAAATTCATGGAAAATTAGTTTGAGATGAGTATGATGAGGGAACTGAATGTCCTCCTAGGTCTTCAAGTGAGGCAGTCCATAAAGGGAACGTGTATCAATTAGAAATGCAAACTCTTGAAAAGGATTGATATGGAAGCATGAGAATCATTGGATCTCTACTCTACATTATTGCCTGTAGGCCAGACATTGTATTTAGTGTTGGATTACATACATAGTCCTAATCAAATCCTGAGGAATTCCATATGAAGGCTGCTAAGAGAATTCTGAGATATTTGGGCACACAGAACCTGGTTCTGTACTATCCTTCAGGGGACAGTCTTCAACCTTATTGGTTATGCTAACTCTGATTATGCAGGTTATCTTATGGACAGGAAAAACATATCTGGAATGGCTCATTTCCTTATATCATGCTTTATCTTATGGGATTACAGATATCTTCACAAAGCTCTGAGCAGGGAGCACTTTGAGAAACAAGATGTCATTGGGATTACTTGAACCTAATCGAGAACTTGTTTCTGCTGACATGACTGTGACAGTCACACTAAGGTAAAATTAGCTAAAGTGTTTTCTAACTAGGCCTAACTCACATCTATACCGTTGCAGGTAAACACGCATGATGAAGCTAAAGGTATAGTGTTGAACTTTAGAGGAGAGCTGCAAAAACCCTTTTACAAAAACAGGTCAGGAACCTGGTTCCTGCACCACAGGTTAGTAGTAATGTGTTTTTTGCATGCTTGTTCAAAGAAAAAGGATAGCAAAATTAATTCAAATGACACATCATCTGACTTTTCAGACCAGCAGTTCTAAACCATGTTCTCCCTCTGCATCACTTTATAATTTTTCCTTCAGAACTCTCTACACTTCTCTCACCATAGCCAAAAAATAATCATCTTTGTTTTTTGCCATCAACGTCACTCCTACATCTCCTCCTCCCTTAACACTATCACCAGAAACCAAACTCTTCACTATCACTGATACTACTGTACCCATATCATTTTCCTCCTCATCTCCATTCACCTCTTCTCCAGTCACACTTCCATGTGTTGCAAACCCTACTTCTCATCTGTTCCTGAATCTCAGGGGGAAGAAAATCCATTCTTATGGGATGAAACTCTGGTGCCTTTTGAGTCTTCGGTTCATGACACTGTCATAGAAGAACCTGATTATCTTTTAGCTAAAACAAACCAGGTGGTTGTAGAAGAAAGAGGCTTTTGAGTCTCTCTTGCAGAAGAGTAAGCAGAGTATTAACAAAAAAAGGGTTGATGAAATAGAGGGAAGCTGTGGCTAATAAACATATTCCACTGGTTGAGGTTGATAAAGATGCTGTGGAGGAACCTAGTTCTTTAGTGAAAAGATCTCAAAAGGTTGTGGCAGAGAAAGATTTGTTTGAGGGTGACATTGTGGCTATTGCAAGTAGAAATGGGAAGGTTATCGAAATATCCAAAAAAAAAAGAGGGAAACTATGGGATGACCTGGTTCAATGAAGACCATTCTAAGTGAGAGTGGCCTTGGTCAGAAGAGTTAACTCATAAAAAGTCTTGTATGGTCGCACGCTTACCCGATAATCTAGGAGATGGCCTGTATGAGACAAGTTCTGGACTTAGACATCTAGTGGATAATCTGCGGGAGAAACTGCTTGAATAGTAATTGTTTGCAACTACCCACATGGACCTAGCTCTCAAAATCATTATTGTCCCCTCTTCCCAGCCTCCCTCTTCTAGTGCCCCCTAGGACACTCTCAGTGGCCAGTTATCTTTTGCTTCGATAATTTTGTGGTTGTTGTTTCTCTTTTTATTTGTCTTTTTGTATGGCATGTTGGATTTCACTGTTGTTGCTCTTGTTGAAACAGCCAAATTTCCTATCAATAAAATAGCTCCTCTTTTGCTTGTACAATGCTTGCTTTCCCTTTGCTTCTCTCTTCTATCATGATTGTGTGCACATATATGGCATGAGTTAGCCTTGTTGGACTACTTTATGCCTTTTTATCTGACTGTATCTTTTTGTTGATGCCAAAAGGGGGAAGAATAAAGTCAGGGGGAACATATGTAGTTGCGGGTACCTTATCTGGTTAAGTCAAATAGTCATCAATGTTCAAAGTTTGTCAGCATCAAAAAGGGGGAAAATTGATAGGCTTAAGGTCTTTTAATCTGTGTTTTGATGATCTAACAAACTTTCAGTATGGAACTAGATAAAAAGCCAAGAATGATAGTAAAGTGTCAAGGGAACATTTGTGAAACATGTGTAAGTAAGGGCAAAAAGTCAGGGGGAACCTGTGGTCTCTTGATATTCAATCGGGTTCTCTGAATTCTAACTCCTTGTATTCAATTCTAAGTTTGTCAACATAAAAAGAGGGAAATTGATAGGACTGATAGGTTTTCAATATCTTTGCATTGTGTTTTGATGATCTAACAAACTTAATATCAAGAACTTGATAGGGAACCTGACTCACTTGGATTACACTACATCTAACGGATTCCAACCAAATGTGAACTTGCTACAGTTTTAGGAGGTAGGAACCCATACAAGGACCTGATACTCTTGTGGGTTCCTCACGGCAGAACAAAGTCAATTGGACACAGCTAGAAACGAAGATTATGCCGCACTGCACTGTTTCTAGCGCCCACTCATTCTCTGACCAACTCAAGTGATCACATCACTTCAAGTGATCATTCTCAAGGTAAACCTATAATGACTCTATACAAAGCATCATTCAAGTTACTCAACTCAAGACAATCTGGGCGGTGTGCACAAGAACCTGATCAGGAACCTAATCCCTTGGTACATCTCTGACAGAAGTTCAAGTCAACTATACAACTGAAATGCAACTGAGTGACTGATCACAACTGTACAAAGAGGAACATAACATGGACCTGGTCCCTTAGGGTTATCTGACCTAAGTACAAGTCAACTACAGTTGGAAAGCAATTACAGAAAGTGACTGCATGCAACAGTGCAACAAACAGTGCAGCAGTCACTTCCCATTGAGATTGGACATCACTAAGGATGTCTTTTGTAGTATAAACCTTATGCAAGGCACAAGTTTCAGGTTCCAACGCTTGCAAACTTAGAAAAGTAAATTATTCTCTCAAGTATTCAAGAACCTCTCTCAAGAACAAAGTTGCTGTAACCTCAAGGACCTGATCCAAGATCGAAGATATTTTAAGTCCTTAGGTTTGTAGCGTATTTGTAATTTGTTCTTCATTGTAGCTCCTATCCATCTTTCTTAGCAGTATTGATTAGGTTGATTCATAAGAAAAATCCTTTGTAACTGTAGGGTGACAAAAGTGGCTTTTGATGGAAATATCACAAATTAGTCAAAGCCTTTGTAACCGTAGTGTGACAAAGTGGCTTGTGGTGGAACTACCACAAGTTAGTAAATTCTTTGTAACTATGATAGTTATAGAGTGGCTTGTGATGAGAGCATCACAATTTAGTTCAATTCTTTGCAATAGAGTTATTGTAGGGAGATTGCAAGTTAGTGAAGTTAAAAGCCTACAGGTGTAGGTTGTGGTTTTATGATTCCCTTGTGTGGATTTTTCCATGTAAAAATCCACGGGCTTATTACATTCACCTTTACTAGCATTCACAAAAGAACCGGATAAAGGACCCGGTACTCTGTTATTTGCTGGACCCACACAAACTTAGCACTATATCAAACTTATATAGGACCAGATCCCTATACAGTTTGGTTCATCAGTACTTTTAGAAGAAACATATAGAGACCCAGTTCTCTATACAGTCTGGTGGACGCACAATTTCTAATACCTCGGCACTTGTAAAAAAAGGGGACTACGCCATCAGCACGATGTCATTACCGGAGCCCGCGAAGTAGGGGTGTCAGAATCATTTCTTATCGCTTTCCTCTTAGAAATGCGGAGACTATCTATGCACGGTGAAATTGGGGGGCCGATTTCTCATTGAGAAATTTCTTCAGAAAGTCACCCCGGAGACTCGGGACCTCGAGCTGGTCACTTCTCTCAAGATCTATCGATACCCAGTCGAGGATAACATTGGCCGAAACCTCGACGAACACAGGAAGCTAACGAATAATGCATCCAAGGTCAACTAAGGTCTATTTTAGCAGCTCGACATCGGCCCACACATACGTCATAAAGCTAGTTAGATGTCCCATCCCATTTCCCTTATCACTCAATGTATCTTGTACTATGTTTAGGCTCTCCCCTCTTATAAAAGAGGAGTCATTAGCACTCTGTAAGGTAGAGCTCCAATTACTCTACATAATATCAATAATGTCTCTCTCACTTTTCTCTCTACAATTGCTCGTCCTTACTAGCTCGAGGCTACTCTTAAGTTCATTAGTTTTAATAGATCTTAAATACTCTTGCCTTATGTTTTGATGATCTAACAAACTTTCTTGTACGAACCAGCTAGGGAACCTGACCTACTCGGGACTGCTGTAAACTCCAACGGGCTCTAGTAAAAGTTGAATTGCTAGACATACAGGAGCTAGGAACCAAACAAGGACCTAATGCTCTTGCGGTTCCTATATAGAAGCACAAAGCCATTTGGACACAGCAGGAACTGAAGTGACTGGCAGCACTATTTCTGCCGCACTGCACTAGTGACAGCCCACTCATTCTCTAACCAAACAAAGTACTCACATCATTTCAAGTGATGTGATCAAGTTGTACCAAAGGGGATTTTATACAAAACATCACAAATGGGTTTCAGTTTCATTCACTCAAGCATCAAGCAAAAATAGAAAATATCATCCTCTTAATCTTGAAGTACAAGGTTGAACGCCACTACGGACCAGTTCCTAAACGATTGATTAATGTTGTCCTAGTTGAGTTGTAACCTTGTTATTGCACTTACAATATCTCCTAAATCACTTACTTAGAAGTTTATTGATTAGGAATCCTATTGTAAATCCTCAAACTCGTTGAGTTTAGGTTGTGGCTAGATTTAGTCATAAAGAAAAGTCTTTTTAATCGTAGAGTTACAAATTAGCTTGTGGTGACATCACCACAAGTTAGAAAAAGCCTTTGTAACTAGGATAGTCACAGAGTGGTTTGTGGTACAGGTACCACAAGTTAGTTTGAAATCTTTGCAATCGGGAGCATTGTGAAGTGGCTTGTAATAAGTAAGATAACAAGATAGTGAAGTTAAAAGCCTACAAGGTAGGTCATGGTTTTTTGATCCCCTTGTGCAAGATTTTTCCACGTAAAAATCTTCTGCCTCATTTACTTACTGCTTTACTAAGTTCTCTCAACGGGAACTTGTAGAGGACCAGGTACTCTATAATTTGGTGGACCCATACAAACTAACAATTGGTATCAGAGCAGGTTCCTCCTATCCGGTTAATACCTAGGAAGGATCTTCATGATGACTCCACTAAATTTTGAAGAAATCGAATCCATATACCACCTACCCAAGTTTGATGGAAAACATTATTGGTGGTGGAAAGCTAGAATGCATAATTTTATCATGGCTGAGGATTGCGAGCTTTGGGATGTTATTTGCAATGGTCTGTTTGTTCCAATCAAAGTACAAAATGAAAATTCAGTTTCAATAAAAAGGACTAGCGGAGAATACACTGAAGCAGACAAAGAAGCAATGGAGAAGAATGCTCATGACAAGAACATCCTGGTAGATGGTTTGGAACCTAAAGAGTAAGACATAATCTCTACATGCGACACTGTCAAAGAAATATGGAAGGCTTTGCAAATGGCTCATGAGGGAACTATACAAGTAAAACTAGAAAAATCTAACACTGATGATAGTTCTACGATGGCAGTTGAAGGCGAGGAGATTGGATATGAATCAGCACTTACTTTGATGAATCAATCAAACAACGATGAAGACAATAGGAACGAAGAGGTAACCTTTAAGGATGTTCAGAGAAATCTGAAATCCTATTCTCCAAAAAAAACTCATGTGTTTAGCCGATGTTTTAATTACTGCATTTTGTAGTCTTGCAGAGGATAGGGATTCCTTGTTCTTAGAACTAGAAGAATCTGAACATATTAGAAAAGACTTAGTTGCTACAATTTCTGATCAAACAAAAGCCATTAAAAGCTCTGAAAGAGGAAAGGAGATAATGAATGAGGAATATTCTAGTCTTGAAGATGTGAGTAAGGAATATTCTAGGCTTGAAGATGAGGTGATGGCCTTGAGATGTAGGATAAGTGCTGAAATTGAGAAAAATGAGCTCCTCCAAGCCAATCTAGAAAAAGTAATGAATGACCTTGAAAAGTCTCTAAAGTGGACCTGGTCTGTAGAAGCTACCACGAACTTATTCACTAATAACAGTGAAAAAGGGCGGGGAGCACGGTTCCCAAGGAAGAAGGATCCTTACAACCCTCACAGTAAGAGTTCCACTGCATCTGATAACTGGCCTTGTACCTAATGTGGGAACACTGGGCACTCTATGGAAGGTGTCCAGGCCAAGAATCAGCCAGTACCAAAAGATAAAGTGGTTGCTGAAACTGTGATCGCAAAAGAGGGACCAGGTTCCAATCACAGAAAGCGCACATTACCTGCATGGACAAAGAGAGCTCTTATTCATCCTCTTGGTTACTACAAGGGACCTAAACTTGCTTGGGTTCCTAAAATTAACTCCTAATTTTCTTGTGCAGGGAGCAGTGAAGGGAAGTGTTCAACAATGGTTCATGGATAGTGGATATTCGAGACATATGACTCGGAACACCACAAACTTTCTTTCACTAAAAGCCCTGTAGGGAGGGAGTGTATCCTATGGAAATGGCAAAAAGGGATACATTCTTGGAGTTGGAAATGTTGGGAAGTCCCTCACTCACTCTATTGAAAATGTGTACTATGTCAATGGACTTAAGTACAGTCTTCTGCGTGTTTCTTAAATTTGTGATAAAGGGGAAAAGGTGGAGTTCCTATCCAAAATATGTATAGTCATTGACCTTGTGACTGGTAAAATAGTTTCAGTGGCCAAAAGATACAAGAGCATCTATGTTGCTAACATCGAATCCTTACAGAGTGGTTACTTGAGTTGTCTGAAGGCGGTTGACGATGACACGAAATTATGGCACAGAAGACTACGCCACGCAAGCTTCTCCCTTCTAAATAAACTAATTCAGAAGGACTTGGTCCATGGTCCGCCTGCATCATAATTCAAAACTCAAAAAGTCTGTGATGCATGTGCCAGAGGAAAACATGTAAAGTCCTCCTTTAA
Source organism: Nicotiana glauca (assembly GCA_026770625.1). Lineage (NCBI taxonomy): Eukaryota > Viridiplantae > Streptophyta > Magnoliopsida > Solanales > Solanaceae > Nicotiana > Nicotiana glauca. Next base: position 146,780 of record MU740750.1, read on the forward strand.
GTCAAAAAGAGATGTAAGCACCTCAAAGCTGCTTGAGCTTCCTGCACATGGATCTTTGTGGACCTGTGAGGGTGCAAAGTAGAGGAGGAAAGAGATACATTTTTGTGATGATGGATGACTATTCCAGATCACATGGACTCTGTTTCTCAGAACAAAAGATGAAACGGTTGAAGTATTTGTGGCCTTTGTGAAGAACATTCAGGTGAAGATGGAGTCAAAAGTTGTATGCATTAGATCAGATCATGGGACAGAATTTGACAATGTCAAATTTGACGAATTATGCAATGAAAATGGCATCACTCACAACTTCTTAGCTCCCAGAACTCCTTAGCAAAATGGAGTAGTAGAAAGAAAGAATAGAAATCTGGAAGAAATGGCAAGAACAATGCTCATTGACAGTGGACTTGCAAAGAACTTTTAGGCTGAAGATGTCAATACTACTTGCTACTTAGTGAAGAGGTTCATGATCAGGTCAATTCTGAACAAGACCCCGTATGAAATGCTAAATGGAAGAAAACCCAAGATGACATATCTAAGAACATTTGGATGCAAATGCTATGTTCTCCACAATAGGAAGGATCATATTGATAAGTTCGATGCTAAAAGTGACGAAGGAATATTTCTTGGCTACTCTTCTCAAAGCATGGCTTACAAGATTTATAACAAGTGGACCTAATGTGTTGAAGAAAGTATCCATGTTATATTTGATGAATCCCACCCATCAATTGAGAAGAGTACTGAGGAAGATCGAGATGGGGAACCCTTACTTGTTCCTGGTGAAGTCATTAACATGACAAATGGAAAGGTAGACTTGATGAGTCAAATGAAGGAGTCAAATAAAGGTAACACAGTCTCATCAACAATAGAACCAAGTGCCTCAATTACAATCACTAAAGCGAAAGAAATAGTGGTTGATGCAGTTCAGGGAACTCCTCTGGGATCTGAAGGAAGGATAGAAGAGAATCAGCCAAACATATCGTCCCCCTCTCAGAATGAATCCCAGACATCTAATTGGAGATATCAAAGCTTTCACCCTATAGATAACATAACCACTCCTCTAGATTCTGGAGTTCAAACTAGGTCAAGAGCTAGAAATTCACTTGCCTTCTCAATCTTCCCTCCTAGATAGAACCCAAGAACATCAAGAAAGCCTTAAAAGATGCAGATTGGATTACAGCCATGCAAGATGAACTGCATCAGTTTGATAGAAATAATGTTTGGCACCTGGTACCCAGACCCCCAGATAGAACCATTATAGGAACCAGGTGAGTATTTAGAAACAAGCTAGATGAGCATGGAATTACCACAAGAAATAACAAGGTTACAATCGGGAGGAAGGGATTGACTATGATGAAATATTTGCTCCAGTGGCTCGTATGGAAGCCATCAAAATTCTGATCACCTTTGCTTCTGATATGGAATTCACTTTGTTCCAAATGGATTTCAAAAGTGCATTTTTGAATGGACTACTTAAGAAAAAAGTCTATGTGAAACAACCCCCTGGGTTTGAATGTCATGAGCACCCTAAATATGTGTTCAAATTGGACAAAGCCTTGTATGGGCTAAAGAAGGCTCCTTGAGCGTGGTATGAAAGGTTGTCAAAATTTCTCTTAGAAAATGGTTTTAAGAGAGGGAAAATTGACAACACTCTTTTCTTAAAGAAACGAGGAAGGAACCTTCTCATTGTTCAGGTCTATGTAGATGATATCATTTTTGGATCAACGACTGACTCTCTGTGTGAAGAATTTGCAAAGCTTATGGGAAGTGAATTTGGAATGAGCATTATGGGTGAATTAAACTTCTTCCTGGGTCTTCAAGTGAAACAATCCCCAAAGGGCACTTCTATTTGTCAGCAAAAGTACATCAGGGAACTCTTGAAGAGGTTCGACATGGAAGCATCAAAAGTTATAGACACTCCCATTACAACTGCCACCTGACTAGAAATGGTTGAATCTGGACCTCCTATGAATCAAACAATGTATAAATGTATCATTGGGTCGCTTCTTTATCTCACTGCTAGTCGTCCAGATATCGTTTTCAGTGTGGGATTGTGTGCGGGGTTTCAATCAAATCCCAAGGAATCTCACTTGAAGGCTGCCAAAAGAATACTGAGATATCTCAAAGGCACACAGGAATTGTTGCTATACTGTCTATCGGGTGACAATTTTAATCTAATTGGGTATGCTGATGCATACTATGCCGGCTATCTTGTAGATAGAAAAAGCACTTCGGGGATGACTCACTTCTTGGGATCATGTCTTATCTCTTGGGGTATAAGGAAGCAAAATTCTGTGGTTCTCCCAACAACTAAGTCTGAATATCTAGCTGCAGCATCCTGCTGTGCTCAGCTTCTGTGGATCAAGCAGTAATTGGAGGATTTTGGAGTTCTCACTCAGAGTGTGACTCTTCTATGTGACAATACCAGTGCACTTAACATGGCAAAAAATCCAGTTCAACATAAAAGGACCAAACGTATTGATATAAGGCATCATTTTCTTAGAGACAATATGAAGAAAGGATTGATATGCATGAAGTTCAGCAGCACGAAAGATCAAATTGCAGACATCTTCACCAAGGCACTAAGTAGGGAACAGTTTGAAAGAAACAGAGTAAAGCTGGGACTATTGAGGCCAAACTAAGGACCAGATCCCTTTTTGGTTTGGCTTGTGTTATTAAGAAATAATAGGTTCAAAGTGTTTTTTGGCATTGTCTAACTCACTTTAATACCGTTGCAGGAAAACACGCATGATAAGGATAGAAGCAGTAGATACTGTATATAAATGATAAAAGAGGATTGATTTTTTTTTTTAAAAAAAAATGAGGCCTGAAGACGGAAATGCATTATAAGAACCAGGTTCTTGTACAAAAGGTTAGTAGTTCTGTGTATCCCTTAATTCATGTCTTAAAAGGTACAAAATACAACTGCCATCTTATCAAATTTTCAGATCTGCCTATCACGTCTCTTCAATTCAAGCATTCCATCTCTCTTTGAAACATCACAATTTTCCATGCCCAACCGCCGTTTCAGAACCGGTGCCTATTCTTCTCCCCCCCCCCCCCC